>PVIR01003127.1:35007-48966 GCA_004026965.1 Petromus typicus
CAAAACTATTTTTTATTTAAACAGAATAAAGAACAAAACAATATCTCATGTAAGAAAGACAAGCCCTCAAAAAATAATGAATCTGAAATGACTATTTGAGAATAATCAGAGTTAAGCAAAAGGATACACTAGCAAGAAAACATAAGAATCATAAAAATTCAGGAAAGTGTGACTGAACTCAGGAAATAAATGGAAGAAAAAAATCATCTTGGAAACAGAATTGAACTAGAAGGGACAAAAGTTTGAAGAAATAGGACAAGTAGTGTGTTTGAAAAGAAATGAAAGACAAAGGAGGAATATTAAGAACTCCAAAGAATTATAGAAAAGATTAAAGACAGCGACAATACCGAAAAATAAGCTAAAATATTTCCAAAGATGTTCAAAATGGGTGTGGTATAGCGCGACAGTGTCGCAAGCCTGAGTTAAGGATGTAGGAACAAAACTTGGAATAAAAGTAATTTTTCAGATCATTAAGACCACTGAACACCTGAGATTAAAACTCTCCCCAGTTTTCCTGACTACAGTTCGCTACAGAGAATAACATGTTAAAAAAAAGAAGTGATAAAAAAGCATGGTAAAAGAAGTGGTTAAAAAAAAAAACATGGTAAAAAAAGTTCCTTTTAAAGGAATTTATGACTTTCAGGAGACATACAGTCTTGTAGCACAAAACGATTTTTTTTTCCCCAATGCATCTCATTTCCTCCCAGACTCAGAGTGGAGTAGTGATTACTAGATTTGGAGGAGTGAGGAGAGGCGACAGGGGGCGCTGTCCCAAAATGCAGCGCTTCAGACAAACGAGAAATTCATTTTAAACCCTGGTGCACAGCATGGAGACTACAGTTAGAAATAACATATTAGATATTTTAAAATTGCTGAGAGAACCTTTCATGGGATGTGAGGGGATGAATATTTTAATTAGCTTGATTTAATCATTCCATATTTTATACCCGTATGCAACTGCACTGTAACTCGTAAATGTACACGTCATGATTTTTCAATGATGATATCTATTTTAATAACAATTTTGAGCCTACCAGAGACAGATTAGCACAGGGAAGATCTCTGCAGTGAAACAGCTTGTTCGTTGTTTAGACTGCAGGCTGAAATGGGATCATCTGAGTGCCTCCTTCTCCTTCCCCTTCAGGTGGCAGAGTACAAACCACTCAGGCTTCAATTGAGCAACAAAATGAACCTGCTCTGACCACAACCTGGACAAGAGAAGCAGAACAATGGGTAGGAAGCACCAAGCCAGACAAGACAGATCTTCCTTTATTAAAACGCCCACTCAGTCCAGTTCTTCAATGGGAAAGACACCATTTCTCTCATATAAGCCATTACAAATTTTGTCTTGATCAAATCTGTGAATAAATGTCCTTGTTAATGTATTACAATTTTTATGATTTACCGAGGGTGGGGCTGTAAGAGATTTGCACCCAAATCAAATTATACCCTAACACTGACCTGTATAACACCTCAGCACAACAGCCAAATGCCGAGCAGGTTATCAGAAAGATTTGAAAGGGCCAGAGGGAGTAAAAAGGATCCTTGACATATTCAGCAGAAACAGCTGTGATCTTAGAACTATATGAACCTTTTCAGCTTACTCAGGAAAAAGCTATTTAATTGAAAAGTAGATGGAATGATAAATGAAAGTTTAGAAGTACAATTCCAGAGGAGGCGGGGTTTCCTGTCTTTGGAAGGGAGAAAGGAAGTCGGACTGAAGTCATTTTAAGAATTTGTCTCGTTCGTAAAAGCTGAATGAGTTGGGGATGGGGAGGCCATAAGACCTAAAAGTGAGAAGGTGATGCAGCTTCAGATACCCACGTTCTATTTACCATGGTAGAAATGGCGCAGCACCATCCTCTGAGAGAACTCCAAGTGTTGCGGTCAGGTGTAAGTGTGACTGTTTTTTGTCTCCCAGTCTTCATCTCCCTCTTTTTTATTGGAGCCTAGTGGTTTCTCAAACTACGTTCCAGAACAGGACTTTTGTCTTAAAACTAGCAAAGAGTTGGTCTTCTGAAATATTAAGGTAGTGGAGATTCTGCATACTGGGATCAAAACTAACGTGAAAGCTCTGCACTGCCACCGATACAATATAAGAAACCTTTGTTTATCTGTTTATGTTTCTCTTTCCAGGCTCAGACCAGCAGTACATACTACCAGGAGATACAGAGAATACAGCCAGGTAAGGTCCCCCCCCCACCGGAGGGCCAGAAAGGTGGGTGTGGTAAGGCAGGGTGAGAAGAAGGGAAATGAGGGAGTTGGACAAAGCTTCAAGAGGGAGAGGGGTGAAAAGGAAAGTGCAAGGATAAGAGGACATTTTCTTAGACCATTTATTTATTCGGTTGGTTGGCTAATTGACTTTATTGTTGTTGTTGGGACAAGTTCTTACTGTGCAGTTGAGGTGGGGCTTGTACTCACTGTGTAACACAGGCTGGCTTTGGACCCATGACAATCCTCCTGCTTCAGGTTTCCACGTACTGAGATTACAGGTGTGTACCACCACACCTGGCTTTGTTTGTTTTTTTCTGAATGCAATCTGATTTTCCAGAGTTAAGCACAAAGACTGGCAGCTAATATAATAGATAACAGAATGGGAAGTGAGTCACCAAATCATAGTGACCCCCTAATGAATGCTAATGTGCTAATTTTTTTCCCCTGGATGTGAAATATAAAACTCATAGACTATGGTTACCTAAAAACTTCCATTTTAAATTTAAACTTTACCATGAATTTTCCAAGTTACTACTCTTATTAGTGTTATGTTTATTTACATTTCAAATGGTACTTTTGGAGTTAAAAACACATGTGATTTTATCATGTACAGAATCCGTTGTCCTTATGATGCTTCACAACTGCAGTTACACCGTAGTAAGGTAACACTTGACATGCTTTTTCATTTAGGCTATTGAGTTAGTCAAAGTCTCTACAGCATTGTACTTGTTAAGATTGTGGAATTCTTTTTCTTACTATCAGGAATGTTGGGTAATGACTATGTCCCAAGTCTATCATTTGCCTACTATTTTCTAAATCCACACCCTCCAGTTCATGCAGATAACACACACATCAAGCACTGAATCTTTTCACTATTTCATTCTTTTTATAAACTAAAAATTATGAATCTGGCTAAGTTTATGCAGTAACTGTGAACTAGCACTACTTTCTTTGATTCCAAATTAATTCTCAAATGTTTCTAAAATACAAAATGCTCTTGTAAAATTGACGAAATACATAATAAATCAAATAATAATATTAAAATAAAAATATAACCATTGTTCATCTTATCAAGTTTCAAAATAATGTTGTATTTCACTCAAGTTTTTTTTCTTCCTGTCTTTAAAGGGTTGATCCTGGGTACCTTTTCCAAATTAATTATTTCATAAATCTGTTCAGAGTGAGCCACTATCATAGATTTGATGTTTATTATCTTTAGACATGTCTTCAGATTTTTATAATTAGTAATTTTGAAATATAAATCAAGTATAGATTTTTAAATGTCTGTGAATTACATACCATTGGGCAGCACAGTATCTTATGTTTTCAGTACTGCTTCTGGTAAGATTTTCAAAGTCAACACATAAGACACAAGTTCACTTTATCTGCTGAGAAATATAAATTTGAGTGAATTACTTATTTATTCTTTTAGTAGTGGACATTTAAAGGATAATTTTCTAAACAACACTATATTAGTCTAAACAAGACCACAAATGCATCCTTTTACACAATTCTAGTACCTCTGTACCAGCTGTACCTCTATGTTCTGTATATAAGTTTACATTTGCTTTTCTGTGTCACAAGACATACAAAGGATCAGTTTCTCTAGAACTGACCAAATTGCTTAGTTTTCAAAAATAACAATGTCTTCTTGTTTTTCTTGTACAAATTATTCTCCTATCTGTGGATTTAGATTCATGAATCCAACCTATTGAGAAGGAGAATAATATTTACAACTCTGTCTGAAATGAACATGTACAGAATTTTGTTTCTTGACATTGTTCTCTGAGTAACACAATTTAACAACTACTTACATGGCACTTACATTGTACCAAGTGTAATAAGTGATTCGCAGATGTTTTGAAGCATATGGGAAAGTATGCGCAGATTACATATAAATATGGTGAATTTCTGTGACAGAGTCTTGAACAACTATGGATTCTGTTACTGATGGGGAAAGAGGTAGTGGCACTGGAAACAATTCTCTATAGATACCAAAGACTGACAGTGCCATGATTCACGTGTAATGTAGAAGCACCTAGCTTCATTGTAACATTCTATGACACAATGTAACACTTCTTTGTAACAGAGGAGAAACCAAAACAGAGATTAATTACAAGTTTTGGATTTTATCAGATATCATGGTTGCAACACTATAGAAAGATAACAACAAATGTAAAATTTTTTCTGGATACATTTGGTAAGAAAATGAAGTTTACACTTCTTCCTTGTTATAGTTATACTCACTACATTTCATCTTGTAGCAGTTTGTGTATTTTATGCATTATAGGCAGTAATTGAAATAGGGCATGAAATATCAAATATTATTTGCTTTCAACTCCACAGAAAATTTTATACATTAAAACATTCAAAAATTATTTTCTTTTATATGAATTAATTATTCACTGAATGTTCAACTCCACAACTGAAAGCAATGCTAGTGAAAATTTTGTCTAATTAATTTTCCCCATGTTTCTTATTTTCATGTATGTTTTTCAAGGTGAATACTGAAGAAATAAAGATGTAGACAGCACAGGAATTTTTCTTTGCATAAAAGAGAGAGTTAGGAAATGAATCACACAAACCAAAACAAGGAATTTGCACAAATGCTTTGAATAAAGTACAGGATTTGTTAGCATTCACAGTTGGAAAATGCTCTCACTTTAACTCAATATTCCAGGTAAATTTCATCCTAAACAATATTTTTCACCTTACCTCACTAAATACGCAAAGACTGTATGCCTAATTTTCTCTACATTACCTGTTTTATTTAAATATCATCCTTCAAGTATCTTAAAATGATTGCGATGGCAAATTGCTGAGATTTAAAGGCTAAATTAGTGATAGCTTTGGAAGTATGTTATTATTAAGAGAGAGTATTAAGGATACATATAACTCAGATGTTTAGAACATAGACCTATTACTTCTCATTATTGTTTCTTTCAAGAAAGCAATCATCTGTTATTTTTGTCTCCGTGATATCATACTTTAAATGTTTATTCCTTTCTATTTGCCAAGCATGCTTGTTCTTAAGTAGCAACAGAAATGAAATCATTGTTTCTCTCACCACCTCAGTATCCTTTATATGACTGGCTTCTATTCTGTCTTGGTTTTCACATTAAATTACAAAGGGCAACACCAAATCTACCCTCTCTGTTTATAGCAGATACTGTTTCTTCCATCTCAGGTGTGCATAATTATCACTACAGTCTTAATATTTTAACAAGAAATTGAATTCCTTGAAATATTATGGTGAGAACTATATTAAAAAATAAAAATTCTAAACAGGTAGTAGGTACACAGCAGATAAAAAAGAGGGTACGTAGAATATGTGGTGGTCTTCATAGCAATAGAACATTTTGTAAAATTGCCTGTAGAAATAGTTTCTGAAAATTGTGTGTCAATTTCTCTGGATTGAGTGATGATTTTAATACATGTATCAAAGTTTTAATGCTTTTTTTTTTAACATGTTAACGTTTCTGTTTGTTTAATTCCCTCTCATCTTCACCTTTCAATTATCAGTGTAAAGAAATAACACTGGCCAGATTTAAAGTTTTCACATTTTCACAATGGAAAATTACAAAGGAGGTGGAGAGTCATTTCTTTGACTCTTAATTACAAATATTTTTAACTTCTGACATAAAAATGAAGTGACTATCTGGCTTTTAAATAACTAACTTCACAGGGCTTGAAGATGTTTAATGACAATGGTTTCTAAATTATCACTTGTTTGGAAAGATCATTCCAATACTTGATATGAAGTACTTTTTGACTATTTGAAATTTTAGAAATGGTCACTACAGAACCTGGACTATCAGCCCCGAGTCAGCTATTAGAAGTCTATCGGGACTGTGCTTCAATATTGACATTTAAAATATCCTCAGCTATGTGTTGTGAAGTTGACACCACGTGCTTGTGGTCAGTTCAGAATATTTTGTGACCAAAGTCCTCACTGTTTCTTTCTCTCTCAAATGTATCATCAAAAAGATATGCTCTTAGTTATTTTTCTAATTAATGCCTAAATTCAGTTTATTCAATATCTGGACTTTTAGAAACTTACACGAACACCTAAATATCATAAATATCTCAGTTGTCATTTTTCCCCCCAGATTGACATGCTTATCTAGGACAAATGCTTTGCCTATTTCTCTTCCACCATTTCTAATCCTCTTTTTGTTGCTCTTTCTCTTCCTCTAAATCAATAAAATGAGCTTGAATAATACGGAAGGTTTCCAGGATTGAGGAAACAGAAACTAGTGTTTTTTACCATAATTAGACCAACCAAGGAAGATCACTGGTCCCTGTCCCTTTCTGGTACTCAGAAGTATCTGTTCTGTGCTTCCTTTCTCTTTCTTTTCTCCTTTGTGGTTTATTCACTCACTCAGTAAATATTTCTTGAGCAGTTGCTTTGCAATCATACTTCTTAGCCAGAAGTTAAAAAATTGTATTTCATTGGGATTCATTTTCAGTGCTGCTGACTTAATAGCATGTACTGGACTAGTATTGTTTAATTATGTTTTTTTCAAAGCAAATAAAATCTACTTGAGTTGGATCATGTGCTAAACAGACTGTGTCATAAGCATCAACTGCCTCATGAAAAATATTTATATAGTATTTTTCTATAAAAAAGGTCATCTGAATTTTACAACCCACTGCTTAGATACATGATTATTTTGTGTATATCCTTCTCAAACATAATATTATCTTGAACTTTAAAACGCACCTTTTCTGAGGATTCAAGTTATCACTGAATCTTGTTTATTTATAATCTGACTTGTCCACAAATGTTTTGAAATAGATTACATACATAACAAAATAATAGTACAACAGAAGTAAAGTAAAGAGGCAGAGAGACAATAAATGTCAAGGAAAGTAGTCTTTTCAGGAGAATGAGAGGCCCACCTGATTGACGCATGTCTATGTGTGACTGGGAGAGGTTACCCTGAGTGACCAAGGGGAAACACTGGGTATATGGACTAGAGAATCTCCTCTGAAGTCTTTCGTGAGTGTTTGCATGAAAATCAATCTAAGTTTTATAGGAGTGGGGAGTTGTAGGGAAGACAGAGAAAAGGGACAAAATGAGAATCAAGATGTATCATGTACTGCTACCAATTCCTGTTGAGAGTTTGGTATATATATGTAAACTTTAAAATCTAAGAATGATAGTAATAAGAAAAAAAGAAAATAAAGCTCATGTATATAGGGGGTGGAGGGTTTCAGGGTAGATGGAGGAAGGGAAAAAATGAGAATCAAATCATGTCATCTGCTGGTGCAAACTCTCAATGTTGAATGCGATGATGATGTGTATTCCTGATGTACCAATGAAGATTTAAATTTTAAAAAAATAAAAGAGTTTAGAAACATAGCAAATAAGTAAAGATCACAGTGTTTATTTTGAAAAAATTAGAAACCTTTGAAAAAGAATTCTTTGCCTAGAAACTGGAAAAAGGGGGAAAAAAACCACACCCTTGCTGAGATGTAGGTCTCAGAGTGACCTGTGAAAAAACTCAGAAGTTTGTCTTAATAATTCTCTCTTATTTAGTGATGGTAGTTCCTACATATTACTGCGTAAAGTTAAGTAAGGTGATTTGCAGATGGGAGATTCTCCAAGCACTTATATCCTAGTAATTAATATAGGTAAGTAATAATAAAAAGTATGAAGGTCTTATAAATATTCAACTTGGGGTAATATGTTTCCTTGTGAAGACAACTTCTGAAGTATTTCAGAGTAGCTAAAAAGGTAGACCCAGGTAGACTACTGGGAATAAAGAACCTAACTTAAATAAAATCTGAAAAATAATTGTGTTTTATCATGATTTACATTATTCTTTCCATCCAAGATGATAGAGAAAGTTGTCTTTTTTTGGTCTCCTTTTGTGACTGGTAATGTGGTCCTATCAATGCAAGATAACATTTAGACTTCCATTGCATTTATTGATGAGCCATCAGACAATTTATTATTCTCATTTTGCAAAGATGAAACAGGGTGGGAAAGAATCAGAGCATGTACAGATGTTGAGTACAGATGATTCAGGGTGTGAGGCTGGACATTATATATTCCATGTTTGCTAATGAATTGATTGTTGATAGTTTTAAATAGTTCTCTGATATCAATAGTCACACATTTCATGGTGATAGAAATCAAAATATTGGTTTTATTTTTGCATTTTTGTAGCTGTTCATGTACAACAGTCACTGATCCTGAAGTATCAGTCAGAAGACCTTGATGAATTTTCCGTGCAAATCAGAGACGACATTTCTACACAAAGCCACATGTATGTACATTACTTTCCTTGACCTTTGTTAAGGAAAAGTAATGAAATGTATTAAAATGCACTTCACTGTATTGAAATGCAGTTCACCTAAATGAATCTTCTGCTTGTTAGGAGACAGATCTTGCTCATATTTGTAATATTTCTTAGCTTTCAAAATATGTGTCACATATTTTGGAGGACAAAAACATTTACCCCCAATCACATAATAGAAATATACTTTATGAAACCTTTGAAAATATTTTAAGTTTTACTAAATATAATAATGTACTATGACATATAATGTGCATATGAAATATAATACATTTCTGAATAACAACACAACAGTTACAAAAGTGGAAGTCACATTGTTAAAATTACAAAATCATGTAAAAAAACAGCCAAAAAAGTGAGATAGAATATTCAGGAACTTCAATTTCATTGTCATAGATTCTACTTAGGCTGTGTTTTTGAGCAATCTAAAATGTGATCAAATAAGACAATCATTTTGGGTGAGATAAAACATTAAATATCAAGTTGTTTTAGACATAAGCAGTTTGTTTATTTTTAAAAGTTTTGCTCAAAAATAGTGCAAACACAAATGTTTCAACTGGAGATAAATTGATGAATATTGACAAACACTGTATTGTAGCTGGATGTTTGTCTTAGTAGAATTAGAGATCTAGAGCCTAATTGGGGAAATTCATTGTGAGTGTAATCAGTCAATAAATATTTATTGGCCATCTGTTATATTCTTAATACGGAACTAGTGGCTTTCGTTTAAGGATGAAGAAATATTGAAAACATATGAAGCATGGGGCCTCCTTTTTAAAAAATTAAATTTTAGCTTTCTATTAGCAGCCCTATATAGGTTCTACTCTTTAAAATAATTTTCAAGAAAGCACAATCTCTCACAAAGTTACAAAAAAGCCAAGAGTTAAAGCACCAAAAGATTTAAGAGGTGCTCTAAACAGTGAATAAATATTGTGATCTTGCTGAAATGTGATTAAAACCCAGTGTAGGAACTGTCTATGTTCACTGAGGTGATAGTTGTCACATTACCATTTCTGACACAAAATATTTCATCCTTGAAAACAATCCCTTCCATTAGCAAAGGTATAATTCAGCTACTGGGATATGGTTATGCAACTCTTCAATACTAAAAGTAGAACCGCAGTTCCTGTTTTTCTTTTCCTTGAAAGGAGGTGAAAATCTGACAGCTCCAAATGAAGCAAAATTTCAAGATAAAACAGACACCATTTTGTGCCCACTCAGTCTTCTTTCCAGGGTCATACATGTGTAAGTAGCTGTTTGTTTATAGTCAAGACCTTCTGTGGGTAAATCTGGCAGGATATCAAAGACATTTAGCATAGATATTTCATTTTCAATGCATGTGTCTATTTTTTTCCCTGTTGATGAACCAAATATAACACATGCCGATGATTTTTAGGAACTTATTTTAAATCGTCAGTGTTTCTTTTTTTCTTTTACTGAATGTTCTCAGTAGCTGGGAGACAAGTGTTTACTTCCCACATCTCTCCCAACATAGCATTGCCTGGTTGGGTGGAACTGAGCACAAGGCCGCATATTGTTTCCATCCTTCTGCATCTCTGTTTTTTGTATCTATTATTGAACCATTCAGCCATAGAACTATCAATCTATCTGGTGATCATCTATCACTTTTGTGTACATATACCACATGACAAAGGATTTAAAAATATGGACTTAAGACTCAATCACACCTGCCATTAAAACAGGATTTCCCTGTTATTAATTAAATTGCATTACAGAAATTCTTTAACCTCTGTAGGTTTACATGGCCTGTCAACAACAAGCAGGCATGAAACTACTCATTCTATTTGAAATATGAAGATTAAATGAGGTACTCTGTGCACAAGGTTTAGACCTTTGCTTGACATCCATGAACATTGAATAAATGTCAAAATCTGTTCTTATTTTATTACCAATCACCTTGAGAATTACAGGCTGGAAAATGAGGTAAAGATTATTTCAAATATTCCATTTTAACACATTTGGCAATATTTCATTCATATACATGCAGACTGGTTTTGGGTAGCTCTAGGCAAAACTGAGAAATAGTCAAAATTCTCTTGATTCTTCCAGAGTCCCATTGCGGATAGCTTCCTAAGTAGAATAACTACTTTTCTTAGATCTTCTTCATTTGAGAATCAATGTTTTGCATTCAGAGTTGATTAAGATCCACGGTTGATTGAGAAGAAAATAAATTGTGAGTCTTTGGCCTTTGAAATGTTGTTGATCTAGTTTGAAGCTATGGATAGAAGATGCTCAATTCCTTTTTCTCAGCAGCTGATTAACTTCATAGTCCTGCCACACACCAATGGCACATAAAGTCTTTTCTAATCACCACAGAGCCAAGTACTGAATAACAGGGATTCCTGTCGTCCCTTAGAATCCTGGGAATTTCCTAAGTTAGTCAAGCCATCAAGACACTACACAAGCTGGACAGCTCCACCCCACACGCTGTGGGCACAGTGAGTCATGTTACCCTGTTACCTGCCTCCTGACTGCCAGCCCCTCTGTGGTCCTGCATAACAGCGCTCTTTCCTTGGTGGGTGTACAGAACAAAGCATTCCACCTCTTCTCTGTCCCACTGTCACTGTGTTGTCTTCTACATATTGCAAAATAGAAAATGCTCAATGTAAAATAGGAAGAAGGGGGAAAATGATGAGATTGTAACAAAAAAGTAAGGAAACAAATTTTATGTATATGGGGGGCCAGTAGGGTGGGTAGGGATATGGGAAAAATGAGAATTAAGTTGTGTCTTATACTGGTACAAATCCCCATTATGGAGTGCAATCATGATGCGTATATGTAATTACCAATAAAGATTAAATTTTTTTTTAAAAAAGATGTCTTTACATATTGCAGAACTATCCCTCTACCAAGTTTTTATTGAACACAACTGCTTAGTTATGCTCTGTTGTCAAATAAAAGCATTTTATTATATGTTAAGAGACTTTTGTTTTAGGTACTTATTTTGTAGGAATTTTCAGAACCAAATGCAAAGGATGTTAGGACCTATTGAAATATAAGAAATAATCAGAAGAAAAAAATCATCAACAAGCTCATAAGTAGCTAATTAATAGTAAGATTTGCTTAATATTTAATACTAACTTTACTTACTAATTAATACTAAAGTTTACCTTTTTTGTTGTTTTTGCAGTACAAGGATCAAACTTGGGCCTTTATGCTTACAAGGTAGATGCAGTGCCACTTGAGCTAAATCCCCAGCCAACTTTTCATCGTTTTCATCCACATGGACAGATATGTTCATATGTCTTAATGTTTTCTATATGTACAAATAGAAGTCACACTGATCAAATCAGAACTGATGCATTTCCCTCTTAATTGATATCATAATATAGTTAGGCAATCACTTATACAGTTACTTACTAAAGATTTAAAATCTTATGTCTACATTAAAAAAAGCCTTGTGACTGCTTCTTCTGAGCACAGTTCCTGACAGTTATATAATCTGTAAATATTGGTTGAAGGAATGAAAGTAGTTGTATAAACTCTGCTTTTTAAAACATTCACATAATCTTTTATTGTATATTTTCTGTTACACTATTTCATAGTCATGGTATTTTTTAAAGAAATATAAAATATCAAGAATGAACAATAGATCAACTAGCTCATTCCACCAAAATGCCACACCCTCTCTTCAACACTGCCCAGTTCATCCCACTCAGCCTGAAGGTGGCGTAGAAAGCGGGTTGTCTGCAGTAAAGTTCAGATGCTCAAAACGAGTAAAGTTCTGCATGAAACAAATCTACATCACTCAAAGTGGATGGCTGCAAATACTGACTTCTCTTAAACAAATAAATTAGAGGAAAAACTTCTTCAATGTTTAAGAAAAATAGTTCTATAGATAAAATTAAAAGTGTAATCTCTAAATTGAGGAGAAAGAGAATAGTGAAAAAAATACACCGATGAATTTGGGGTCCTGCAGTATTTTTCAAATTACATACACCTCGGAACTGCATTCACTTCAAAATTTAAAGCTGTCCTGACCAGCCAACATGTAGGGAGTGGCTAATACACAATGTCCTAAAGGTCCTTTTAACCTCCAAGACCTCATTTAGTAATAAACACTGTTTTTAGGAATAAACACTGTATTCCTATACATTCCTCATTTAGGAATAAACACTGTATTCCTATACATATACAGTTGGAGGTTGAAATTTTATCCCAAATGGAATGAAAGTAACATTTTCTAAAGAGACAAAGTAACTTTTAAGTGGCTCATTGTTCAAAGACAGTAGGAGTGGATTTCACACAGAGGTAATAGTATGAATGAAAACTGAAACATTGAAAACTACATTGGAGGAGTTTGTCTGTACTGTGCCAGGTGATACATACATAGAAAGGAAAACTGACATCCTGGGTTTAAAGCATGCTTTACTTATTTC
Source organism: Petromus typicus (assembly GCA_004026965.1). Classification (NCBI taxonomy): domain Eukaryota; kingdom Metazoa; phylum Chordata; class Mammalia; order Rodentia; family Petromuridae; genus Petromus; species Petromus typicus. The sequence goes on from PVIR01003127.1 coordinate 47,927, forward strand.
TCTTTAATACAATCTGTATTAACTGAGTTATTTCAATGAAAGGTAGTTTATTCCCACAGAAGATTTGGAATTTCTGAAAATGAATATGTTATCAATATAAGAAAAAATATAATTTTCTAGATCAAAATATTGGTACTCCAAAGATGAGACTCTGTTCAAAGATAGTGGTCTCAAAATGGGATGTTTGAACCTGACATATGTTACCGATAACTCTTTAACTTTCAGAAAAATGTCTTGTAGTTTTAAAAATCTCACTTAAATATTTCAGAAGTGGACTTTGTAGTGCATCAAGTATCTACTTAGGATGCTTGCATGCCCACTCAGCTATGTTTTTTGCTATAGAGATAAACAGTAACAATATTTGTAGGTCCCTACTGTAGAACATAGGAATGAATAAAAATTTTAGGCAAGTATATTATAGAAAAAAAGTAACATAGGGGAAGTTATCAGAACAACGAAGATTCTGGAGGCATAGAGAACATTTAGGTATCTGTTATAATACTCTAGGCAAATGTACAATCATACCTAAAGCATGACCTAAGGCATAATGATTAGAGGAGAAGTAAGGTGATCAGGTTAAGACAATTTTCCTAATTTCTTCTTCTCCTTCTACTTCTCCTCTCCTTCTCCTCCTCCTCCTCCTCCTCCTTCTTTCTTCTTTCTTCTTGTTCTGGTGGTATCGAGGATTGAACTCTGACCCTTGTGCTTCCAACGTAGGCATGGTACTACTTGAGCTAAATTCCTCAGCTACATTAATTTCTCAAAAAGCCAACCTAATGGTTTTAGTATCTCCAAGCATTGAGCAAGAGAGAATTGAGGACTCTGCTGAATAACTTGTGCTTAGTGGTGGTATTTTTGGAAGTGAGAACATAGGGAATAAGTAGGTATTTTCCATCTGAGAGTGGTTGTACTGTGTCTGGCTTGGCCATTTTGACCTGACTTAAGTAAATCATCAACTAAACAGACTATCTTTATAAGTGAAGTTAAAAATGGAGAGATTAAAATGCTTATCCATGACATCAGTAATACATGAAAATGTT
>PVIR01003127.1:49066-76566 GCA_004026965.1 Petromus typicus
AAGTTACTATTTTCTGAAGCTACATAGATGTTTATCATGATATATAACATACATAGACATAAAAAAATCTGTAAAAGAAACTCAGAAAATGTACCACTCATTAAAAAGTGTGAGTAGCAAAACAATAGAGAAAAATTGAATATTTAATTTTAATAAATATCCTCTGCTGAATTTTCTTCTTCCTACACAGTCTCAGTAGCCATAAACATGATTCATCCAGCCCCACAGATCAATCTATGCAGCCCCCAAAATTCTTTCAGGCCAATCTTGCAACTGTATTTTTCAAATAGAAATGGAATAAAAAAGAAAGATGGAGGAAAGAGAAATTCATTGCAGACACATTTGCTGAACAGTCTGGCAGATGAACAAAACATGAGTTCTTGAGAGGCTCTGTAATGGATAGTTCTTTTTCTCACTTATATACTTATGTGAAACTACGAAGGATAGTAAAGTGCAAAAAAATCTACTCACTTCAAAAAATTACAAAATTTTAGCAGCTGTGACTGTAGCGACTTATAGTTAAGTTATCCAAATGCTCCAAAAGCTGCCTTTTTAAATTTCCTTTCATTTTGACACCATCATACAATGTTTCATTGCTCAGAATCATAATGTGAATCAGACAGATACAGTAAATTGATCAATTCTGCATCTGTGATTCTGTCATTGTTAGCAAAAATAATGTCATGTCTGAAGGTCAGAAATTATTAATCATAGATCATTAAAATTATTGAGTTTCAACTTTTTTTCCATTTTGCAGAGGAAGAAGCCAAGAAGCACATTGGAAATCTGCACATTTCCTCCACACATTACTTAGGCTACAATTTTTATTTTAAAGGCATAATTAAACAAAGATGCCCACTGTAGAGAGATTCTGTAAAGCATTCAATTTAGTGTAGATTAACAAGAAATTCAAATCCATAATAAAATATGTTGTTGAATTGTCATTGTATGTACTATTTTCTTTATAGCCTTTTGCATATTTTGTATACTTCTATCACATTACTTTGGAAAGGAAAATACAGATTAAAATGGATTTTGATGTTAACGAATAAGCTAAATCCTTCTGGTATACCCGAATGGCACATTGAAGACATTTTTTTTTTTTTTTTGTAAGAACATCAACTGGTTACCATTTAGAAATTGTGCTATTTTAGTGAGATATGTAATATGCTACCACTGGAACAGGAAGAATGTTGGGTTCTGTTATCAACAAAGTGCATGCTTTCAGTGTTGTTCCCTTAATTGCCCTCTACAATTTTTTTGGGGGGGTCGTGGGCCCCAAACTGTATGACTACCAATGATAAATTCTTCTGAGATTTATAATCTTTTTATTACCCATTTATGCATTAAAGAGGTTTCTTTAAAACTAAAGACTCTATGTTATTAAAATTCAGGTGTTTGTGATGGTTGTCTTAGTAAGATAATCATTTATAGTTGCAGTTGTAACTAGAGTTCAGAGACTCTTGGTTGGAATACAAGTTTCACTTCTATGACAAAATCCTTTAGTGCCTTCTCACTGTAAATACATACAGAACAAAGCTTTGAAAGGCTAGAAATCAATGACTCTCTGGAGATCTCTTTCACATTTGAGTCCTTTGTATGTCAGGTCACACACAGATCCCGAATGTTCACTCCACATTATTAATTCCATGTTTCAAACCAAATGAAAAACAAGAAAAGGAACCCACACCTCGCTATAATCTCAGCTGGATTCTGAAATTACAGCCAAAAAGACAAAGCTGAAAATTCTGATTCACAGATTAACCATATGAAAATAAAGTATATATTTTTGGAATAATGAATAGACAAATGAGACAGGAAAGTTCTCAAATCTTTCAGGATTAAAATACTGAGTTAAAGGCTTGGCTTTCTCACAGAGAGAAAATACAATGTTGGTTTGTTAATGTTTGTATGTTTGTTTGTGAATCCACAGGAACATAGAAATGAGTACTGTGCACTTTAAATCCAGCATCCTTTAAGCACCCGGAGTAGTTGGAGCAAGATTAGGGATGTCCTGCTCTCTTCCCTGTTCCCTTGTATATGAAACACAAAGCACTAAAAGACAGATACAGGATGAAGGGTAAGCTCGCCATAGTCACCAATCAGATATGTAGCTCTGAGAGTTATAAGTAGAGGAAAGGAGAATGAAATAGCCATTTCAGCTTATTCTTCAACTAGGAAACTGAACAGAGACAAAGATTTTTGGAAAAATGTTTAAGTCTAATCTGATAAATGATTACTTTTGTGGTCAGTATTGTCTGCTTTGCTTTGGTTTGGTTTGTGATGCTGGGGATTGAACCTAGGGCATTGTTTAGGAAGTGCTGCACCACAGAGCTATATCTTTGGCCATCTGTTTTCTTTAGTTTAAGAAAAGCATTTAAATATTACTCAGTAAATGAAGAAACAAGGAGTATCATCATTATGTAGGGACCATGGAGACGTATGTCACAAAGATGCCAAGCAATAACCACAAGAGTTATATTCATGCCAAACTAAACATTTTTTTTCAACTAGTTTAATGTAAAGATTGAACCATTTCAAAAATGTACATGGCGGGATTTTGTTAATCTCTGTTAAGGGCAGCATAGTCCAAAGGCTTGCACAGGTTTTCCCAGTTTCTAATTAGTACTAACAGATTTATGAGACTAGATTCTATTGATGTCCACAAGTAGTTGAACAGTACCAAATAATATTCATTCTTTTATGATTCCATTTTCCTTACTCCTTTAATTAATATTTCTATAATTTGGTCATACTAGAGAGAATAACCTTGCTCTATAAAATACAACAAAGAAGGAAATAGTAATCCTCAATCACTTCTCGGCCTTTTGGCTAAGATCAAGTGTAGGAAATAGTAATCCTCAAATGAAGTTCATGAAAATGACACACACAGAACAATATTTCATATATTTTATTTTTAAAATTTAAATCTTTATTGGTACGTTATGAATATACACCCTCATCACATTCAACATTGAACGTTTGTACCAGAATAAGACATGACTTGATTCTCATTTTTACCCTTTCCTCCCACCTGCAACCCCCACCCCCATATACATAGTAGTTGTTTCATTTTTTCTTTATTATTGTCACATTCTTTTTCCCCTCGTTATTTACCCCTACACCCTCTTTCCTTTTAAATATTTTCGATTTCACAATATAAACTATACGTGATAAAACTCATTTACAAGTTCATTTTCTCATACCAGAAAAAAGACACGATATTTACACATCTATAGCCTGTTTATTTCACTTATGAAGATGTCCTCAAGGTGCATCCATTTGAGTATGGATGACTTAATCGTATCATTTTTAATGGCAGAGAAATACTCCATTCTATAAAAGAACTATATCTTTTTTTATCTTGCCTCCAGTTGATGGACATTTGGGTTGTTTCCAAGATTTAGCAATTAAAAATGGAGATGCTATAGACATGTTCATATGTCTTGTTTTTAAAGTTTTTCTTCACTTCTGGACTAGAAATTTCAATAAGTGGGTTTTTTTTTTTAACTTTTGAAGTCGTTTAAGGAATGCTTTTTGATCAAGGTTTAAGCACCTTTTCTCTTTCCCAGTCCCACCTGAATGCTACTGTTTATAACTTGTAGAAAATACTGCCTATTAACTGGTGTCTGATGAAGCATGCACAAGAGGCTCTTTTTTATTTTCTTGGACATGAAAATCATAAGTTTTCTCAATGCAAAAGGGGGGAAAGTTGATGATTTTGTTCCTCTTACTCATTTGGGTAGAGTTTCAGTGTTTTTGTGAAATGTCTGCTAGGATGAAAACTAAGAGGGGATGGTTTAGATGCGGTAGTCTGCAGTTTATATAGTTCAGCACCTCTGTGTATAAATACTGTCTCTGGCCAAGTTCAGTTTGCTCATCCACAAACTGAGATATAATAAAATATGACTGTTAATAAGCCAGTATATATAAATACATACAGCAAATCAAGCCACAAAAATGTAGGGAAGGAGAGAGACAGAGAGAAAGAGAGAGAGAGAGAGATTGTATATATATACATATATATATACATATATATACTGCATATATAATCTTTAGCCCAATACATACATACATACATATATATATATATATATATATATATATATATATATATATATATAAAACCAGTGAGATAAAACTCATAATATTATAAAAATTATGATCAAGGAAGAAAACAGGCTTGGAATTTGTTCTCTTTCCAAATCCACTGAAATGGATCCACTGATATTCATGCTTGCTGATATTTTCTAATACTCTGCAGAGTTTTGTTCTCCTTTTGTTATGTTTAGAAAATATGAACATTAGATAGCATGGCTGTGTTCTCAGACTGCCAAATGCCAATAGGAGCAGACTGCACAGCAAGAGAAGCGCGTTTGTTTGACAATGTGTTATACACTATTGATAATGATTTTGAAATTGCTACTCCTGTATTTTGCTCAGTGATAGAAAATTTTAAGGCTGTCTCTAATTTCAATGAAGGAGCAATGGTTAGGGATGTTGACTGTGTTCAGTACACAGGCATAACTATAACATGTAAAGTTTTAGTTTCCCAAGTGCTTTTGAATTTTATCCAAGATAGCATATTTCTTAAAGTATTTGAATTCAGTCAACAGGCATTATTCATGTTACTGCTTTTTTTTGTTTTTCTTTTAATGAACTAGTGTTTACTCAGTTTCCCATATCCTTTGTTCCCGATTTCTAAACCAGGACTGCTCATCATCCTAGCCAGCAACAGAGCTCAAAATGAACCCAAGGACTCGAGGGTTGTCTTCCTGTCATGGTGATTAGTAACTTAAGTTTCTCAAGCTCATGACGTGTGTTTGAGAAGATGTAGAAAGGAAAAGAACTGAGATTCCTGCTTTCTACCAAATGGAAATTGCTTCACAGTTTAGAAGTGTCAGCTTCTAAGAGTCAATGATTTTTATTTTCATTACAACAACTCTCTCTATTTAATAAAAGAAGATTGATTTTAATATTTACAACCATCGAACAAAACTACAGAGAAGCCTCTGAAGAAAGGCTATTGATTCAAACATGTGTTCGTTCGTGTATGTATTTGTCCATTCTCAGGACAGCAGCAGGACATCTTGCCTCAGTTAATGAATTCCAAGGAATTGCCAGATTCCAGTGAGTCCCAACGGTGACAAGTGGGAAATTCCCACATGAGATGGCTGTCCATGAAGTATCCCATCAGTAATTCCTGGGATTTGGAAATGAATTCTAGGTACCATTGCACATTTCGGGGAATTTAAATAGAATGTTATGTTGTTTTTGCAAAACGTCAACAAAGTAATTGAGAGACCTTTATTATTCCTTCATGGGAATTTGAGAAGACAATTCTAGGAGTAAAAAAAACAGCTCTAATATTTCTGGATTGCTGAGGAATCGGCTAAGAGAAAAGGCTTCATGCTATAGGTGTTGCTTTCTTCTCGTTACAAAATACAACTTAAAGTATATGTACTTCATACATTTATCAGAGAAAAAATAATATATGTTGCATACATACATAAACCAACTCACCACAATGAATGTAATCATAAACAGCTAGCAGGCAATAATAGAAATATTTAAAATATTAAAATAAATAAACAAGAAATTTTATAAAAGGATTTGTCAACTAGGTGGCGGTCATTTCATTTCAGATTTTCATTGCATTACTTACTTTGACACCAGCACAGCATGTGCTGCAGTTCTCATCAACAGAAGGCTTTGCTATGCTTTTGTTTTATTCTGTTATAAAAGAATATTCATTTATATATTTTTTATTTATATTTAATATAAACAAAGTCTTGTGAGGGAAAATCTCTTCTCTATACTCTTTCCCAGCTTCCTCAGCCCTGGAGTTCAGAATACAGTTACAGAGCAGGAAGAACAAAACTCCTGTCCTGGTAATGACAGCGTAGGGAGAGATAGTCTACATTCTTGATGGCATTGTATGGCCATTGCATTATCCTTGGGCTGCCTTCATGATGGGTCTTTTTAATACATAAAGTTTAATTTTAAAAACTACCATTGGTCAGATTTTCTATTTCTTTTTTTTTAACATTTGAATTTCTTTCCCACTAGTACTTCTTTGTACTGGGTGATGATTGGTTACCTGCCTGGAGGGGAACTGGCACATGGAGAAATGTTATGATTGCTTTGTCATTCCCGTCTCGTGTCTCTCTATCTGCTGGTCCCAGTATCTTTTGCAAAAGATCCATCTCCCTATTTCTTATTATCTCTCTTCATTTGCTTCTTTATTTATTTTTAAAAAATTGAAATCTTTCTTTGGTAAATTACGTATACACACCATGATTGCACTCCCATGATTGCACTCAACAATGAAAATTTGTACCAGTATATGACACAACTCAATTCTCATTTTTTCTTATAGCCCTACCCACCCTACCAGGAAATTTGTTTCCTTTCTTTTTTGTTATAATCACATAATCATTTGCTTCTTTATTTATGTTTTGGGTTTCTTGTATAAGAAAAGAATGTGATGTTTAAGGTTTTGGAAATATTTCCACATAAATATTTTATATATACATTCAAGATTCTAGTCTCCAGACCAGTGATTTTCAAACTATAGTGCACATGAGAATCATTTACATAATTTGCTTAAGCATGGATTCCAGGGCCGCAGAAGGTGCATGTGGCACCTCAAAATTCACCTAAGTTTCCAGCTGACACTGACAGTCTGAGAACATTACTTTTAGAAAAATAATGTTACAGAAACTCTGCAAAGTAATTTTTCTAAAGTACAGATTAGAGTGTGGCCCTCAGAATGCATACAGTGTGTTCAAACACCACACTGAACCTTATACATTTTGCAATAATATATCAATTGAAAATAAAATTTAAAAAGCCATTGGAAAGTAAACTAGTAATGCAAATATGTCCAAGCTCCTTGAGATGGCGTTTAAATCTGTTTCATTAATTTTCTCTAGTATCTCTTCTCTGAGCTCCTAGACACTCAACCGGGTTCAGTTCTTGGTAGTACTCTTCTCTCTACCCATTTCTAACAGTTTTTCTCCGCTGAGGATATACTCCTCTATTATTTTCTTCATGCTTCCATCTACTACTTCAAGGCTCTGACATCACTTGGTTAAGTCATTCATCTCAGTACTCTGTATTGTGAAAGCATTATTTACATTTAGCCTTGGCACACAGCATTCGTACGTTCATCTCTGGATCCCCTACAGCCCATGCACAAGCTGAGACGTCAGAAGTATCTGGCCTCCCATCCAAGTACTGACCGGGCCTGATCTTGCTTAAGGAAAGTAAGGTAGGGGAATGTAAAGAAGGGAAATAAAAAGTTTCACGGTGAAAAACAGAAACGGAAACAAAGCCTATGCATATAGGGGGTAGGGGCTGTAAGGAGGTCAGGGGAATGGGAAAAATGATAAGATTTATCATGCACAGGTACAGATTCTCACTGTTGAATGTATCATGACATATATCTAAAATGCACCAATAAACTCAATAAAGGAAAAATTTATTTGAGATATGATAGCAAAAGCATGAAAAGAAAGGGTCAAGTAAGGAGGCTTCCCGAGTAAAAGACTGAGTATGCACCAGCGATGGCACACGTTTCTGTCATAGATCTTCGTACTTCTAAACTGAAGGGAAACCTTAATTTTTAAAACAGTTCTATTGTTCATTGTTTATAAGTATGCACATTTATAATGTATTACAATTATTTTTATCCTGGTTTAAAAGTGATTTTGGTCAATGATTTGAGGATATAGTTTGTTGGTCCTTTGTAAAGGAAAAGTCTATTTTATCTCATTGGGGGGAATATAACAGAAATTGAAATCAGATAATTCTCACGGAGCAGATGCCCTTGCAATTGAAAAGCACTCGGTAATAATGGTTGGCATAATTTTTGTTAGGTTTGTATCTCTGGCATAATTACATGATGATTTTAATGGAAATTATAAAGCAGTATTTTACAAAGGAGCAGAATATTTTATGTGCAGTTATATGTAAATTTACCCTTATAAATATGCAAGCTTTCTTTTTTCATGGGAGTATTTGCTTAAGATCACTCTAATAAATGCAAACAAGACTCATATTATTTATTAGAAGATTGCTGAGATATGTAACAATAATTGTCAAACCACTCTTTACAATTCACTTCCAGAATCTGCTGTAGTTCTTATTGACTGCTAATATACAGTCAAATTTGCCACATCTCCAAATTCTGTTGGGATAGTAAAATGTCTGAGTTTTATTTTCTTCAGATGGACAAATCACTTCTTACACGTGTGTCCTCATGTAAACAAACCATTCTGGGTTTCAAATGAAGCAAAGACTCCAACCTAGACAGTGTTATTTCTGAACGGATTATTCATATCCAGGATAATCTAATAATAGATCATTGGAACCATTTTTCATTGGTGGAATCTTGAGTTATACAAAGCATATAAGAAGAGTAATATTTCATTACTAGTTAGTTTTTCCTAAGACTAAGTTTGAAGTGCAAGCAGCAGTAATGTCTATTTCATAAAAGGATGCATACTATTGTCCTTTCTTCTTATAATTCAAATAGCAGCACTTTCATAGTAAAAATAGATTGAAAAACTCGAGTTCAGTTTTTCAAGTAACATAACAACCATTTATTTAGAGACTTTGACTTCCTCAGCACCCTTTGGATACTTTGAGAAGCACATGAATGAAAGCTGCTTTAAGACAGAAGGGTAAGATTGTTTTGCATTGCTTGGTATTTTAGATTAATCTCCAGACAGCGACGCTTTGGTTCCCACCATGGTATGCTGCCTGTTGATTATTTTCTAATTCTTTATATATTTTAATAATTCAAGAGATGTTCTTATTTTCTAGATCAATCTGAAGAAATAGTGTCATTAATACGCCAAGCGATTCTGAGATATTTTCATCAAGGCTTTCTTTTAGAGGATTTTAAACTCTGAAGTATGGTCAGAAAACTGTATAGGAGTAAATATATCTCTAGACATATAAATCATGTATTTTGATGGCACTATATTAGACACACTGGCTTTTTTGTCTATTTTATGGCATGTTGTCATATTCTAATAACCATATTGCACATGACTACTTGAGATTGGAGGAAACTTTAATGGGTTAGCAGGATGACTGACATCATTTCTCTATGACACACAAGTCACACGATACTTCAAATCAGATTTCTCTTGAGGGCAGAGCCATTTCCTTCAGAACTTCCTGACCCACTGGTGATCTCACTGTTTTCTTAGGCAAGTACTCACCAGAGAGAGGTAGAAAACTACTGAGGCACTTTTTTTCAGGACACTCCAAAGTGAGGTACAAATCTTCCCTAATTACCAGACAAATTAATCTCTCTGTGTTAGCATACAGAGTTTGTAAGTCACCTCCATGCCATGAACTTCATGCAGCTTAATTTGTACTTTTACATACCAGAAATAGCAGTAGTAGCACTAGGTATCAGGCCATTGTCTTACACTACACCCTTCCCACCCTGACTGGCTTTTGACCTCTCCCTGAGATTGGCATCCTGGGGAGTCTCTGCTTCACCCAACTTGATGAAGACATCCTGTACTGGGCTAGTGCAACTCCTAACCCTCAAGCCCTTAGACTAAAATCATGGTTTTGGGGCTGAAGTTTTTAAAGAAGTGAAAAATATAGAAAGAATAATGAAAAAAAGAGGAAAAAGTATTTTTTAACTGTTAAATATTTGGAATCATTACAATCATTGATCAGTACTCAGAATTTTTTAGTTTGTCTTTTTCCAGGAGGAATGCATGCTGAAGCCTGTTCCATTATAATATGTATAAAATATGAAACGGAGTATCTGGGTATAAACTAGTAAGAATATTACCCTTTGTTTTATTCTCAGTTGGACCAAAATGAATCAGAGAGGAATCTTGTTTCAATTATATTGCCCTGAGGCTAGAGGACAATCAGAAAATTAAAGATAACATCTACCCTTATCATTAGAAAGTGCAAAAACCAAGCTCAAACTGTTCTTTCAATTGATATAATTATTAGCATATATTAATAGAATTAATGGACTTCACCATTGCACCTCTACATACACATATATCAAACCTTAATCTTGTACTTTTCCTTCTCCTATCACTTCCTCAAATATTTTTCCTGCCTTCATCGTTTTCCTTTTTTCTTCAGGTCATCTTTGTTTTATTATTTGTTTTTTAAAATTTTCTACATATTAAAAATAAAAACACCTCACATTCAATACTTGTCTTTCTGTGCCTACCTTATTTCACTAAACATTATGTTTTCTTTGCACCCATTTTCATGCAAATAATTGAATCTTATCTTTGTAGCTGAATACTACACACTTCATTCTCTCTCTCTCTTGCTCTCAGTCTCTCTCTTTCCCCTGAACAGTTCAGTACCACTACAGACACTCAAAAGAAGACTTAAAGGGCTGGGGATTTATCTCAGTGGTTCTGGCACCTGCCTTGCAAGTGCAAGGACCCAGGTTCAATCCGGGTAACCACATACAACAACACCAGGCCTGGAGACCCACACCCACCAGCAGTCAAAACCACATACCACAGTGCTGGGCATGGTAGCTCACACCTATAATCCCAGCACTTGCGAGGCAGAGGCAGGCGGATTGCTGTGAGTTCAAGGCTAAGCTCAGGCCAGCCTAAACTACAAAAGCAAGACCCTGTCTCAAAAAAAAAAAAAAACTTCAAGAACTGCTTCAGAAAGTTATATGAATAACAGAAAAAGTGCATTCAAAGGGGGATTGAATGCATGTCTTTGAGTGCGATAAAAAATTATTTATTTATTTATTTGTTGGTACCATGGATGGAACTCAGGACCTTGAGCTTGCCAGGCAGGCACAGAGCCACAGAGCTAAATTTCTGCCCACAAAAATATTGAAATTTAAACATTAGTCAGATTTTTTTATCTGTATGTGTATATAAAATATTTTCTTTATCTAGCTACCTAGCTGCCTATTGACAGGCACTGAGGTTGATCCCATATATTGGCTACTGCAAACAGAACCTTAATAACACAGTAATAGAAGTCCCTCCCTTTAGTGTACTGTCATCATTTTCTTCCGATGTGTATCCAGGAATCCTTTGGATGACCACGTGGTACTTCTATATTATTTTTGTGAGGTACTTCCACACATTTCTTTCCACATCAGCTGTACTAATTTACATTCTTGTATTGTTACACAGTCATTCTTTTGCATTACATCATCACCAGTATTTGTTAGTTTTGTTTGTTTTGTCTTTTTTTTTAATCTTTATTGGTACATTAAATATACACATCATGGTTGCACTCCATAATGGGGATTTGTACCAGTATAAGACACAACTTAATTCTCATTTTTTCCCATAGCCCTACCCACCCTACCACCCCCCCATATACATAAAATTTGTTTCCTTACTTTTTGTCTTTTGATAAAAATCATTCTATTGAGGATGAAGTGGACGTTCAGTGAAGTTTTGGTTTGCATTTCTTTGCCAGTTAAACATATTGATCATTTGCTTAATTTGCCCATTTAAACCTCTCTGGAAAGGTATCTGTTCACATCATTTTCCCATTTGTCAATATTCTACCTGAAGGCACATATTTCTAAGTATTCTATTGCGTTCCGTGATCCATAGGTCTATTTAGTGTCAATATTATGCCTTTTCTCTTACTATGGCTCAGTACTATGTTTTCAAATCAGGTTTTGTGATCTGTTTAGCATTATAGAGAATTCAATTCTAATGGCTCAAATTCTGAGGTCAAGATAGATTTTAAATAGGTCTGGATTTATTTTTTGGAAGTCATATGTGGGCCCTTAACATGTATTATCACTAGTTGTAGGAGAAACTAAAGGATACTTGTATACTTGTTCATAGATGGTAGAAAAATCCTTCAGAAAGTATATAGGAATATTTTAAATTATTACATTCTTTAAATTCTTTTATTTATGTAGGCAAATTCACCATGATGTGTTAAGTGGTATAAATCAGGAGGAGATAAGAGTCCAAGGGTGTGCGTACAATCACTTATTGGTGTGACCAGGAAAGCTCTGCTGAAGCTTTTATCTGATAAAGACATTGAAGGAATAGTCAAGGAAGACAGGTCATCAGCCCAGGAGTGTGACAACTTAGGCACTTGAGAAAGCCACCATGAAGAACTGTAGGTTATATAGTTGACTGGATATTTGTGTTTAAAGTGGAGAATTGTGGGATGCATTCTAATGATGTCTTCCCACAATTTTAATGTCTTGGTTATTCAAACAAGTAGTGAACTAAATATTGCCAAAAGGAACTTTGCAGATATAATTAAGAGTACATTACTCAAAATGGAGGAAACATCCTGATTGGGTTGGTGAGTTGAATCTAATCACCAAAGCCATTCAAAGCAGAGAAATATCTACAGTTAAAATGAATGATACATCCAAAAGATGAGACAGCCGCATCATTAATGCTAATGGAAGCCATGAAAGCTTGTTCTGTGCTCTTTTTTCTCATGAGCTGGACAGAGAATGTATTACTTTCCTTTTTAAGGGAGAAAGGCAAGTAATCCTGGAGTAATTGTTAGAAACAATTCTGTTATTTAGTAAACATCAGTTGAAAAAGTACCTAATAAAGTAAATTACATGAAGAAAATCTTTGTTCCTGGTTTAACATAAATAATTATTTATCCACACAATGGTCATTTAAAAGGTAATAATAACTGCCAAAATATGACTTACAATGATGAGTCATTCTTAAAACTGGAAGCTTAGTGATATTTTATGAAATGTTAAGAAAATACCAGAAGGAAGTATTCACTTAATTAATTTCCTGTGTCTTTATCTTTGAAGACGTGTCATCATATTTGTGATTTTTCTATTCATAGCAAATCCTCTACTTTGTTAGGTCATCATAGAATTAGGCTATTGGATATCTCATTCTTTTAAATCTCTTTGTGTTAGTCTTTTCCTTATTAAAAATTAATCTACAACTTGAATTCTCTACTTAAGCACAAGAGCTTATTGTTTCTTTATATGACATAGAAAGTTGTGAGCAAAACATTACCTCTTTAATCAAGCTTTCACAAATTAATCACTGTATTTAATGAGTAAGAATTATCAATGATAATAATTCAAAAATCCGAAGTATTTACATTTTACCTACATACATTTAGCATGTGCTTGACCAAACCAATTACAGACTTATTGATGATTCTTTAAAACAATCAATTATATAAATTTGTTCTCATTCCTTTTTAGATGTCACTATTTTGAGCTATTACTTTTTTAATTCCTGTTACCTTAATATAGTTTTAACAGAGATCTAATATGACTGTCAGTCATTCCAAATACAATGTATCTGAGGTTTTTTCCAATTCTAGTTTTAGTTCTTGGCTGATAAATCCATGAGATTATTTGACCTGAGTTCTTATTTGAGTTCCAAGCTCAAAAGATGACTGGTTCCTTTCTAAACCCAAGAGAGGAGGAGCTCCTCAAAGAAAAGGCATAAAACTAAAAGAAGAAAGGAAGGAAACAAAGCAACAATGAACAGGAAATGGTCAAGAGAACAATACCCTCAGAAGTGAGGCATATTTTCAGTGAACATAATTTGTGCATTGTGCTATAGAAGACAGAACTGTAAACCTAGTTCTTACAATTCCAGGTATAGTGAACATTCTTGACACTACAATTTCACCTGATTGAGTAAGAAGTTTATGTTTATTTTATGGCATATCTTGGGACGAAGTTTTAAAATGTATGGAATATTTTCATGCATGCTCTCATGCACTTGAGAAGGAGGCTGATATGTATGATGTCTACATTTTCTGTTTTGATTTTGTTAGCTGCTCCTCGTAGCCTTCCTTCACTTTGTCAAACTGACTATATGTAGCTGGGTAGCATGTAAAATCAGTTATTTCTCTCAACTTTGCTGGTGACAAGAACATGTGATTAAGTCATATATACCTACTGTGATATGGCTTGAATGTGAAGTAAAAATAGGCAGAAAAATTGAATCAATGAAAAACAATAAAGCAGAGTATGTGCTTTCAGTACAGCATAGGCTGCAGAGTTATTGATAAATATCAATGTAGAATTTCCTGCAGTACTGATAGTCCAGCTTGAGATGACTACAGTTGATTATAAATGTAAAATAAGTTATAATTTCACATTCCCAGTCAAGAACCCTGATACTTAATTACTCTGTAGCATAATGAGGGAACAATTTTAACCCAGCAAGAACATTCTATTACAAAGAAGTTCCAAAATTGAAACCGACTTATTACACAGGGCCAACACAAACACACAACAGAAATGACAAGTAATGCAAAAGGATAAACTTTTATACTTTGTACCTAATAATAATAATTATTATATCAGACTGAATTAAGAACTCAGGAATATTTCTTTTTGTAATCGCAGTTTAATTTCTCAAAGGCATATTCAACAGCTTGTAATAATTGATGACCGGTGGAAACCCAGCTTTCTCACTAGAATGTATGATTTCTGCAACGTTTCCTTTTCTTTGATGTTCGCATGTCATTTTCTTTGCAGTTTTACTTAAAATATTTTGGAATTTTAAAAAGTGTCAGTTCTATCTTAAGACACTCTCATGTTTATTAATTTCTTTCCTACCAGAATGGCTGTCATTCATTACATCATTTGCAATAATTGCATCTTTTATTTTATTCATTTAAAAAGGTGCGTTAGGGATGGATAAAATGAACCTGATGCACATCCTCCTTGCTGATGGCTTATTGTAGTACAATGAGCACAAAGCGTGTACACAAACATCCATGACCCAAGGTGGGGCAGCCGGGAGTGTAGCTTGTATTTGGAGAAAGGAATGGTTTCCAGTTGGTGGCACTTAAGAAAATATAGTGAAAAAGGTGGACTTGTAGTTAGACTAGAGATACGATATGGATTATAGAAACATTTGTGGACAACAACAGATGGTGGCATGACTGGTAGGAAGAAAGGAACCCTGCTCAATTGTTGGTGGGAATGGAAACCAGTACAACCATTATGCGAATCAATATGCATATCTTTTTTTAATTTTTAAATTATCTTTATTGGTACATTATGAATATACATCATAATCGCTTTCGACATTAAGAGTTTGTACCAGAATATGACATGACTTGATTCTCTTTTTTTCCCTTTTCCCTCTGCCTGCCTCCCCCATCCCTTCTATACACAATCTTTGTTTTCTTTTTTCTTTATTATTACCCCATTCATTTCCCCCTCATTATTTACCTTTACACTCTTTTCTTTTAAATATTTTCTAATGTGCAGATTTCTTAAAGAACTGAAATTAGAAATTCCATAATGCAGCTATCCACCTGCTATTTGTTTTTCCCAAAGAGCTGAAGTCCTCATACAAAGGTAATACATCCATCCCAGTGTTTAGATCGGTAGAACTCAGAATAACTAAATCATGGAAGTAGGTTTTATCTCCTATCAAACAGACTTGTCTTCCAAGCGAGTATTCCATTCCACCCTCCTTGGAGAGGTTGGGCAGGTCTTCAAACAGTACTGTACAACCAAGGATTTACCTGAGTGGTTCCAGAGCTTGCCTCACAACCACAGGGTCCCAAGTTCAATTCTAGGTCCCACAACAAATAGAAGCAAACAAATAATACTGTACTATACTCAGAGATGCACCTTGGCAGTTTACGTACTGCTCAGAAAGAAATTATTTAATTACTTCCCTAATCACACTTCTACAGTAGTTTCTGCTATAATCAAATCAACTGTTATATGTAAAGGTAAAATTTAGGATTAACTCAGAAGTGGATCCTCTGTGGAAATTGGAATATTAATGGTATTAACACTTGGTTCTGTGTCATTTCCCCAAAGAGAGGCTGAAGAGGTTGATCTAATTAGCACTTATCATTAATCCAGTTTCTCTTAAGTGCTTTTTCATTGAACACAATAATATATATTTCATATATATGATCATTTCTATAAGATTGTTACTGCCTATATAATTTAATGACATGCATTTTAACGTATAATTAACCCCAACTAAGTGCATAGTCTCAAATTTCTGATTTTTGTGCTTGCATAACTTTATACTTTAAGTGTTAAATGATCTCATTTCTTAAATAATTTCTGTCTTAACAATAAAATATAAACTGCAGACAACTCTAATCCTGTTCCCCAGGGCCTATGAAATGAGTTTTTTAACTAAAAAATAAACTACAATCAAATATAAGATATTTTATCATAATGCTAATTCAACTCTTTAATTCTTTATGATTACATGAAATTAAATATTTTGTGCATAAGTCATTTTATGAGCTGGTTCAGCAGAAGCAAACAATATTTTTCATTTTAAATGATCTGCATTATTTTCCAGAGGCTCAAAATTATTGCTTTCTTGTGTTAAACAAAAACGTGCAAATGTGTAACATAAATATGTTCTGAGCACACGATGGATTTATGTTGTGTCCCAAACATTGAGACATTTTATCGACAGGAGTCATTGATCACATAGCTAAATATTCCAAACAAAAGCAGAAACAGCTGCTGCTTCTGTGCCTCCCGAAGGGGTGAAATGATGATCAGGTTAAGCCATCATCTTTCCCTCACCTATTTTAGTAAATTTCACTTCAAAACTTACAATAGACATTTAGGGAGTACTATTACAATGTTTTTGGAGTTACATATGAGAAAGAAAAGAATAAGAACAGTTTCCTGACTTTATTGTCTTAAAATTAGAAGAAAATAAGAGAACAAAGAAAGACAAGATATGTGAATGTGCCTGAGAGACATTTCCAAAAGAACAATTAGCTAAATTGAAGAGGAACAAGAGGAGTACAGTATCAGTTCACGAAATTTCAACTGGAAACAAGAATACTGTTTGGGATGAAACAGGTATTTGGAAACAAACTGAATACTAGACGCTGGTAAGAAGTCTGGATATACAGCAGATGGCAAGGTATATTTTCAGGAAAGCAGCTACATTTGCAGTAGGGCTCAGGCAAACAGAGACTTCCGGAGAAGAGAATCAGCTTTAGCTGTGTGCAAGAATGACCCAGGGGAGAAGGAACCCAGAAACTGTGCCAGAATGCTAATATTGTCAATACTTCATCCCTAGTTCGAAGAGAAAGAATTCAACAGGCCTCCAGTGCAATGTAGTGAAATTCTCAGTTCTGTTCTAGAGGTTAAGGCATGATGAATTAGAACAGGTATTTCACCATTAGAACTGAAATTTAAGATAAAGACTGGCTGATAGGAGTAAAAGAAACTAGAACTATGCTCATCATAAAGGGCACAAGTTTAACTTGACATCATAAATTTCCTGAACCAGAATTCTTTACTTTCTTTCTATTGGAACAGGATTGGTTCCATATTTTAAGGTTGATTTTTTAATTGTATTTAATAATTACATGGCCATATAATAAAAGGTAAGATATATAGAGTGTAGATTCCACTTTATCAATAATTGGTTAAATCAGACATCTGTGTATAGTATGCCTCTCCTATATGCAAAGCTCTGAGCTGAAGAGCATCAAAATATTAAAGTAACAATCTAGTTCTAGAAAATCTAAAGCTTAGTTGAGAGATATAAAACTTGAAGCTATAGAAAAACTGCTATTTGAGTTACTATAAATATATGAAATATAGGAATTCGACTAGGCAAGAAATGTTCCAAAGCATATGATATTTGAAATGAACTGAAAAAGTAAATTATTTCCTAGATAGGAAAAAGTAAATTTAAAAAAGAAAAATTAATAATCATAATAGTTTTTACTTAGCAAATAATGGTAATAGGTATATCTGAGAGTTATCTGTGTCATCTTTTTTATTTTAATATTCATAATGGTTCTTGGATATAGATAACAGCTCAATTTTATGGTTATATAACTGAAAGTTGAAAAAAGTTAATCCATTCTCCAAATTTCAAATCTAGGAGTGAAAAGGCTCAGATTTCATTGTTGGATTTTATTTTTCTTCAAAAATCAGCTGCTCTTTACATATACAGTGATTCTTGTGATGAGTGCTAAAAAGACGGAAAGGAGAAATGTGTCAAATTCATAGTTTTATGGGGCTCTTTGTGTGGGAAGTGATAGCATCAGAGAGGACAAGGTTACAAGCTGAAGGCTTTGCACAAAGAGGTAAAGAAAGGGAAGAATTAAGGCTAAGACAATATCCCTAAAAGTGAGATGGGAAGTTGTTCACTGTGAAAAGTAAGATTTCAGGTCTTTCTAGAGGTGTAGTATTTGTGAACTCTTAAGAATATAAAAAAATTATGTTATTCAGGAGTCCAGATTTATGAGCCAAAAGGTTAAGAGCACAAATTAATCTGAAATTAGGGTTTCTTTACCCCGACATGGGAGTTTCACTGAGCTTGCACTTAACTTTGTACACAGGGTTACAAGACTGGAAAAGAAAAATGATCACAGTAAAACAAGAAAAAGGAAGACTGAGTCAGGCAGTGATACCATAAGCTCAGGACTGGAAATCCTAAGCCAAGTACTTAGTCCTCTTTGTTTTTTTTGTTTTTGTTTTTCGTTGTTGTTATTTTGACTAGAAAGCAATTAACTAACTTTTCCAATTTTAATATTTGAAATCTCAGAATAATTGAAGTCTGAAAAGAATTAATTAAAAGATTTTTAAGAACATGAATAATGACAAATTTCATTATAAATTTCATATGACAGTGAGATTTCCTCCAAAAGTTCATAAACTATATCTGCGGTGATTTTGATAAGTACAGTTACCAATAAACCCAAGAATAATTTATTCACCTATCAATCAAAGGCTTTGTCATCCAAGAGTGCAGTGCCTCCAAACTGATCACTACAAAATACCAAGAAAAACAAAGAAAAGAAAGAAAGAAGTCTCTCAGCTGTGTCCCAAGTGTAGACTTTTCATTACTATTGACAATGAAGATGAGAAACACAAGCAATACAGCTGGAATTTTAATTCTTAAGTGGAGATAAAAGATTTGGCAGTTAGAAAAATTATCCTTAAGACTTGTAAACACAACAAATCCTATAAGGATGACAGAATAAATAAAATATTTCTTTTTAAACAGTTACCGTTTTGGCAAAAGTATACTCACTGCACCTACAGAGGAATCTAAGAGTATTTATCACTGTTATTTCCCTCTTAACCTCAGACACAATTATTTAAAATGAAATAAATATATACTTAGAAAACAAGGAAGATATATTACTAATTGTCCACTATGCAGTCAATTGGCAGCTAGAGTAGCCACTTGTGTAAACCCTGCCAAACATGCTGACCCAAACATGTCTCCAGCAATTCTCAACATCTGGCTTAAAAGCTTCTCTGTAATTATTTTCATTTTGCATAAGCAAAACTCACTAAACCCTGCATCTGTGGTGGTGATATACAAAACATATAAATTCGGAGGGATTCATTAGATAATGTCAGAGAAAATGCACCGATGGCTGGATGGCATTTAACTCCTGCTCTTTTAGTGCCTTACCCAGCAGGGAAGACATTTTCCTCTTCCAAAGATTATACAACACTTCTTGACTTGTTTCTGCTTAGAATTTTCATTGTATAGAAATTGACATATGGTAAAGTTATAAAGATCCCAGTATTTTTTCAGGATGTCCTTGCTCTCTTGGATTTTCTACTAAGATAATACCAATATGAGAAATCATTTTGATAAAAAGTTTACCTAGCTTTTTGCTACTCCAAAGCTGTTGGCCATATTTGGTGCACTTATCTTTGGAAGCACGCTTAGTTATGTTTCAAATTGTTTATTTGGTCAAACATTATTCTAAATTCTGTGAGGGAAAGGCACACAGATTCTCAAAAGATGTCAAATATTTAATATAATGAATTATAGATGCATGTATTTCTGCATAGAGTATAGATATAATTTTTCTAATATTGAAAAATATCTCTATTATACTGTACCCTTTCTAAGCATGTTGTGTAACTGTATGTCAGAATGCCACAATAAAACACTATTCAATTATATTTTGATTTGTTAACCTCAGTTAAGTAAGCTCATCCATATGAAAATGTTCAGAACTGTTTTGAATGTATGTTTATTTTCTTAACTCTTATCTTTGCTTAGCTATTCCTCTCAACCTGCTCCCAGGGAAACTGGAACAGTCTAGGTTGGATAGTGTATATTTATTAGCTTCAGAATCACATTTGTGTGCTCAGATTGGAGGAAAGGTCATAAACACAATGAATGTTGCTAGGAAACCATGTCTTTTAGTCAATTTAGTTGTGAAGATAAAAGGGAATTTTTTTGGTATAAAGATGGGCTATTTGTACAGTACAATGAATAATCATTTTATTTTGATCTTTGAATTTATCATTTAAAATGATACTTTTCATTAGTGGTTTTTCCTCTTTATTACTTCCTTGGATTCCAAACCTTTGAAATTTAAAATACAAATGTAACATTTTATGAAAAGAAGAGCTCACAACAATTTTCATTTAGAGAAAATATCTTGTTGGTAAAAATCAGGGTTGTCTAATCTTTAGAGAAAAGACTAGGAATCATAAAAAGATTAATATTCAGATAATAAAAGCCAATGAACAGTAGCTAAGTCCTTGGAAATAACCATTAAAAGGACCCTAAAGCTCAAGTGCTATAAACAACCCTGACACTTCCTTTTGTGTTTCCAAACTATAAGCCTGTAATTTTGGCAACTTTTCACAAAAATTAATCTAAAAAAAAACAGACATATTTTACTGGTCAACAATGATTTGATGATCCTTTGACATGACTAAGTACTCAAATTTCACAGAACCATATTAACCCACTTAAGTATCTAATTAGAAGCTTATGTTGGCGGCTAGTTTTGAATGAAAATAAAATTTTAACCAGTGAAGATTTTTCATATACACTATTACACTTGGATATGTATGAAGTATTTGATGATACATCCTATGTTTAGAATTTAAAAAAAAATCAGGCAAGTTTATGCCACAATGGGAGATGGCTTTTTTCAGTTATATGCCTTACATCCCTTCTTAGTTGTTCTTCCATATCTCTTGATTCTAATGGATCTGCTCATCTCCTAAACTCATTTTCCCTTTGCAGGGGTAAAAGTATCCTTCAGGCTGACCCATCAGAATGATGCTCACACAAGACACCTGTGTTTGGAAAATAGAGAGTAGGCCATTTCAATAGAAAATAATTAGAGATTGGGATATGGAACATGGGTCTGGAAGAGTATGAAAAATCCAGTTTGCCTAGTCTTCTGAAATAAAGGTAAAATAAATGGGGGTTATGTAAAATAAGACAATGTGATATATATTTTTGGAAGAGAATGAGAATTAAGTCATTTCATATACTGGTACAAATTCTCAATGTTAAATGTGATCATGATGTGTATATAAAATGTACCAATAGAAAATTCAACTTAAAAAAGTCACTCTTCATATTGAGAAAGGACTAGAGGACTGAGCTAATAATTAGTAAACTAATGTGACAGCATTTGTTAAAAAATGAGAGTGGACTTTGTCTAGGGTGACAGCACTAGAAATGGACAGAAGCTGAGAGATGCACAACGAGTTTTTCATCAGAGCTATCAAATTTTCTAACAAACTAGACATCAGGTATGTGGTTAACAGATCAAAATGACTTAGGCCATTTGGACAACAAAGTATTAATGGGAGAACGAGGACAGTCAGAGAAACAATGGAGCTGAATATACAATTAAGAGATGTGTTTTAAGTCAATTAATTTTGAGTGTCTACATGAGATGGTAAAGGCTTTCCAACTGTGACATTCTAAAAGATAAGGTCACTGTAGTATTTTTTGTACTGATTACAAATAGTTGGTATTTAAAGCCACTAACCGTAATCATTTAGGTAGAAAGTATAGACAGGAAATGAAGACAGAAAGAGCATGTAGATTTATTTAGATGGT
Source organism: Petromus typicus (assembly GCA_004026965.1). Taxonomy (NCBI): domain Eukaryota; kingdom Metazoa; phylum Chordata; class Mammalia; order Rodentia; family Petromuridae; genus Petromus; species Petromus typicus. Next base: position 70,882 of record PVIR01003127.1, read on the forward strand.
GTAATTAATTTAAAGCACACTAGATAATTTTGATAGCATAACAAATACTGGAGCTAAACCATCCTATGAAGAAGAAAGGTTTATCTTGGTTCATGGCTGCGAAGGTTTCAACTCATGACTGATTGGCTGCTTCATTTTGGGCCTGTGGGGATCTGGCACACATGCATGGTAGGGAACACATGTTGTAGAACAAGCATATGATATCTGGAAGGAGAAAAGAAAAGAGAAGGAAATTGGCTGAGGTCCAGATATACCCTTTAACAATACTTACCTGTACAGCTAGAAGACTTCCTGCTCAGGCCCTGCTCTGGAAGTTTCTGCAGCCTCACAATAGTGCTGCAGATAAGGACAGAGCTTTTATCCTGTGGGCTTTTAGGAGACACTTATCCAGTGAAAATGTGACAGTCATTCAGGGTGATTAGAATGATGAAATAAACTACTAGTTTTAAGGATTTATTTACAAAATGCTTCCTTGTGTCATGTCTATAATATTAAAACTTAAATATATGAGACACTCTGAAATTTCTAGTCCTATGATGACTTAGATGAAAAAAAATCAAGGACTAAGAAACTATGAGTCCTGACCTAAGACCCCATTACTAGTAATGGGAGGAGTTAGGGCTAAAACAGGGACATTTCTAGCTCCAATCTAGCTTTTTATTGTTGTTGTATGCTAGAACCTCCACTAAAAAGATACAGCATCCTCCTTAGGGACATTACTGAAGCTGTTGTCTCTGTAGTCACATCTCCAGTGTACAGTTCTCGTGTTCCTCTGTCTAATTAGTTTTCTATCCTAGCCTTTGTTCTCTGATGTCACTTCTGGCTGCATCCTGTCTCACAGAGTTCCTCCCTCTAGTGAGGTACTGTTATTATGTGATCAGCTATGAATGTAGCGAAGGCATAGAATTATTATGAATATAAGATAATATCATCTTTGAGAGAGTCTGATTAGTTATATGCCATGACCTTACTGCTTTGTCTTAAAACATATATCATGGATATTCGGGGCCTTTCACTTATTTATTTTCTCATTATCGCTTTGTAGTTGTGTTCTGAATGGGACAGTTTGTCAAATAAATGACTTCCAATGGCCAGTGGAACTTTTACCACATACATATCTTTTTTCCTCAGTCACCAGCTACACTGGGGCACATTGCTAAGGGCCAATCTCACACCACCTTTGAGATATCTGTTCTAAAAAGTGACAGAGAAGTTCGAATTATTCTTTCTAGGCAAGAGACCTTATATGAAAATAATACAAAACTTTATCTTGACAAAGAACATTATAATATCTTTTCCAGTAAGTTCCTTTGTAGCTGAACAGGGTGCTACAGGTGTGTAATCCTGGCATGCTTAAGTAGGAAGGTTGTAGGTGACCCAGTCCTGACAACTTGATCTTCTTTTAAAATTAAAACATATAAAGAGATAAAAGGGCCTGGGAATGTATCTTAGTGCAAAACCTCTGAGTTCAATTCTACAGTGCCATGGGGAAAAAAAATGAAATTTTCTTTCATGTGAATAGGATCTTCTAGCAAGAAAGCGTTTTTCCACCCAGCCTGGGAATTTAGGAGGGCGCTCACTCCTGCTGCCACATCCCTTTCCACAGCTCATCTTCTTGTACATTTTCCTTTGCAGAAAGGGGTCTTGTTTCCACCCAATCCCTCCTGTCCTTCCTGCAGTCTAGATCACCCCAACCCTCAGGGGGAAGCAATACCACCCACAGGCCTGGGTTTGCCAGCTGTCTCTTGAAGCATTTACAAAAGAATTTTGCTTTTATTTTCCTGATAGTAAGGGATTGTCAAAAGAACCGCAGCAGCAATGAGGCAGTGTAGAAAGAATCATGCAAGAAGCAGCTGAAAGAAGGGTAAGAAAGGGAATAGAAAGAGTTGAGTAGGTCACTTATAGGGAAAATTTCCACATCAAAGGTCAAAAGAGGATGAACTACTCACAAAGATAAAGACAGATATGAGAGTAAAAGTCGTAGAGCTATTTTGAAGGAAAATGATGCAGAAAGGTGATATATATTGACACATTGATGAAGAAATAAAAAAGCTAAAAATCCTTAGTAGTAGAGATATAAACATAGACATAGAGAGATACTGATTACTATGTGATGCTGGTTTAGTTTTAGCTTAAAGTCTGGAATTTTTGAGAGCATTCTAAGTGAAAGAAAGAGAGTGGAAAAGAGTGAATGAAGCAGGGATGGAGAGAGAAAAAGAAGAAGGAGGGGATGGAGGAAGAGAGGTAAGGGAAGAAATTGCAGATTTTAGGATATATGTGGTTCTCAAATTTGTCTCAAGCAATGAAATTACCCAGGAAAGTGTTTCAAATAAGAAAGGAAGAGGTCAAACACTACAGAAATTTTGTTTTAGCAAGCAGCTAAAGAAAGAAAAGTCACAGATGATACATAGAAGGCAGAAAGTGGCAAGGCTGGACTCTTCCATGGTAGAGCAACAGCATAATTGCAAGTTCTGGGAGACAAGGCAGGTGAGGACTCAGAGACACTATGTCAGTTCAAGGAGCAGTGAATCCGCTCAGGGAGAATCTGATCATGGGGTACTGAGAAAATGAAAACAGTTCAACGGATGTCATGCGAATATTATTTAGAAGATAAAAAGTCAGGGAATAGTGAAGATTTGGGAAGGAATGGAAACAAGAGATACCACAGCTATCATGATAGAAAAGAGAACTGTGAAATAGGATAGTGTGGCTTTTTTTCAAATTCCGTATAGAAGGTGCCTGTTCTTATCTTTGTTCAGAAGTTAGCAGGCAGTAGTAAAGACAAATTGATAATTCATAAGGCTGAATGTGAGGTCCCACTGGGCATCAGAGGAAAAGGATCAAATACAGAGAGAAAAGGTTGTCTTACATGGAGGCAAGGATATTCTATTCACAGAGATCAGAAGCAAGGTGCAAGGATGAATATGACAGACGCTGTTTCAGATGGAGGAGTGGGAGATTTTACCTCACCTGAAATAAACTCCCTTACTGGGAAAAGAGACGAGGAGTCCAGAATCAGCCACCAGCTGTGTTTCTCCACCGTCCCTTGAGGAACCTACATCTTGTAATACTTAGCTTAGAAATACTAATAATTGTTTTCAGATTATGAATGTTAAATCAACCTTTAATTCTGTTTCATTCGCCACACTGTGGCAGATATAGAGGATTACCTATAAAATTTTATCTACACTGACATAGATCATCGTTAGCATTGGTTATATCCACAGGTGAGTTCTAGCTGATAGAAGTTATCTCCTAGCTTGATTTCTGCACTATTAGTCTATCTCCACATTACAAATGTCCCATCTTTGACAGTACATGGTTTTAAGGAAAGACCAAGCAAGAAACATACAATTTAGAAATAAATTTATTGGCTTCCTTTCAGCCATTAATCCAATCAAATAACTAACAAGTCACTCAATATATTTTTTCTCATAAGTTTTCATTGTATGAATTTTGATTGGACTGTATGTTACAGTTTCTCATTCATGGACTGGTATAAATCCATTTGGTTGTTCCTAACCTGTTACCTGTATGTAATAAATGAAAAATCCAAAAACTGTACATTCTAAGACTCAGAGAAATCTTGAAGTTTTGCTGAAGCCCACACAACAGGTATCACTGAAAACCATGGGGTATTGTGTTTTAGAGTAGAGACTAGAATAGTAAACAGGTCTAACACTCATTTCCTCCCCAACCACGGACCTCAGCTCCTACCTTCAGAGAATGAGACTGATAGGAACACTCACTTCCATCATGGGGAAAGAAAATGAGATCATTCGCATCAAAAATTGATGGCAATTGCTAACATGTAGTATGCACACAAATAAGTAGTAGTACGACTTGTTAACTCTAACATGATAGTGTAGTTAGCCCTGCACAGAACAACCACAACATCCATGAAGATACGTGGTTTATTATGTATACTTCTGGTTCCTCTCTTTCAAGGCAATACAAAAAAATGAAAGTATAATTTCTGAAGAATTCAATCTGAGCTGTACCAAAATTCTTTTCATATTGATATAGAGAAATATATTATTTATTTTTTAAAGGCAACAAATTTAAACTACTTAAAAGATAAGAATATTCTGTAGAAATGGGTAAAAATGGTGGGGGCGAGGGAAGGATTTACAACAAGTAAAGTTTATACTAAAATATGACACAAGATATATGTTTGGAACACAGAATATATAGTTGTATATGTGGAGGCTATATTGGTTTCAGAGACTAGAAAACTGATATACAAAAAACTGGATTGGCTGTTCAGGGTGACACAATCAGGGAGAGATGAAATCAGAATGTGAACTTACTTTGGTTCTAGGAAGCAGACATCATCTCAGTCTTTTACACATTCCAGTGGCTTCCGAGGGAAGAATTCTGTCAGTGGAATCTAGCGCCTCCTATGACACACTGTGCTCTACATAAAGTTGCTGATCACTGGACAAAGTGGTAGCACCTCTGTTCTGTGTCAGTAAAAATATTGTTTTCTAGACCTATCCAGAGAGTTTGGCTTGGATATCGTGGGAAGGAACAATCACTGATGATAAAATGCTTTGAGACATGGAGTATTAGATACAAGATCATTGTTGTTATGCAAATGTCAATGTGACAGCACAAAAGTCCAAGTTACTCTGAGGAGTACACAGAAAGGCACTCTATAATTTTTTGCTTTTTTATTTTTTTCTTTGAGACAGGATCTCACTTTGTAGTTCAGGCTGGCCTTGAATTCACTATGTAGCCCAGGCTGACCTCAAACTTGTGACAGTTCTCCTGCCAATTCAACATGCCTCTTGAGCACTGGGATTATAGGCATGAGCTACCACTTCCAACAGAGAAAGGCATACTACATAGGTAGAGACTAAATTGCTATTTACAACAAGACAGTTAGATTCAAGGGGATAGTGTAATAAAATACTTAATAATGCTGTTGGGTTAAATGAAAATATGGACTAAATAAACAACAAACATTTGAAATGTGTAAATAAAAAAGTAAAGAGTTTAGTTTATGAGTAAAAGAGGAACTAGAAATACAAATCGAGGAAGGAGAGAAGGAAAGAAAATGGAGAGAAGGAAGGACATTTAGGGTGTAAAAGGAAATAGCTGCCCGAGTAATACCTGTGTGATTTGACTCATTTTGAAGACTGTGAATGTCTGAGCAACTGACAACTGCAGTAGTGGTAATGATACAGTAGAGGCCAGCATGGATCATCACCCTGTGGTTCAGGATGTTCGGAGCTTTATGTGCACGCAAATTCTCCCTTTTCCAGGCTGGCTCACAAGATACATGTGAAGCTTTAGCAGATGAACTAAGGAAAGAAAGTCTGGGAAAAGCTCTTAAAATTGTATTACAAGAGATCTTGACCGTGATCAAGTTGATTTACTAAATATCTTGTTTTTCTAACTTACATAATTCCTATTATGTTGTGAAAATTGGGACTCTGGAGAACCGATTCTCTGACTCAGTGTCTCACTCATCTTGTGGGTCCATCAACAAAGTGAGATCAGGAAGCTGGTCATCACTGTAAAGCTGGTAGAAACAACTTTTGAGCACGGTAGACCAGGTATTATACCTAAAGCTAACTCATTTACCCTTCGGTCACCCTTGGTGAGGTAGGGAGTCTCATGACCTTGTTTTCATAGTTAGAGAAACTGACGTATAGGCCAGTCAAATATCTTTTCTTGAAG
>PVIR01003127.1:81566-92859 GCA_004026965.1 Petromus typicus
GAAGGAATCCAGATATTTCTGAGGCTCTATTGTCTTCCAACACCTGGATTTTTAAAATGTGTCACGCAAATCATGCAATTAATGCTGTACTTAATTGAAACACATCTTTTCATTTTTTTGTGTGTGGAATCTTAGAGTCTCTTGCTCCATATTTTCTAGGGTGCACTATTGCCAAATATTTGCATCTATTCAGACAATAAATATGATTCACTTTGCTACTGCAGGATAAAGTAGCAAATATATGGAAGAAAACTGTAGCAGGGTTCTATAAATTTAATTAGTTTGGGTTTTTGATGTTTTAACAATTGCCTTTGTTCTATTCAATGCTAATTTTAAATATACTGGGCTCTGTTATAGACATCTTAGAGCTAGTGCTTTAGATATTTTTTCCTCTTAAACTTCTGGAAAAAAATGTAAATTTCACACTATTTCCCATTTTTTCTCTTTCTAATCTTATTTGCCCCACACTCCACCACATTCCCCAAATACGACCAAATATTGACTGATATCTTGAAAGTGTTATTCCAATCATTTCAAGTCATATGTGTTCAGTACACTGGCCTTAAAAAAAATCAGAAACCTAAGTCTTTCAACTAATATCATTTCTTAATAGACAGACAAATTTTTAACAGAACAAATTCAAGTGCAGCTTTCAGACCAGTCTAACCCAGGAGACAGGCAGGAGGTCTGCCCTTCCCCAGCCCTTCTTCTGTCTGCATTAGCCGCTAAGGCTCAGGCTCCATCGACCTGTCAGAGGCATCACGGTGATTGACTGCCCCGGCAGATGTGCTGCTATAACAGGTAACTTGATCATCCAAGCCCATCTGTCTCTAAGTCCTCTTCAATTCACACTTTGAAAAATATTAGAGGTTGGGAGGGGTTGAATTCTTTGTTGTGATTTTTTTTTAAAGTAGGCTATCTGTATTTCACAAAAGCTTACCTTAAAGTAAGTGAACATAAATACAGAGCATTTGAGTTTTTTAGTGAGATGAGCTGCTTCCAGGACATACTACGATCAACAGTTTAAATCGGCCAACAAGATCTGGGAGAATTGGAAAACCTGATTCCAAAACATAATCTAAAGTTAAGGACCAATTTTTAAAGAGCAACCATGATAATAATAGAATGGTGTTTCAAGGATAAGTTCCCGTATGATGAGACAGATGGGCTGTTTGTTTGGGAGAGAGAAGAGCGGAAGCTCAAGCGAGGAGAGCAGTCCTATGTCTTCCCGCAGTGCCTGTAGCCTGGCAAATGTTGTGACATCATTAAGCTGATCTGCTGATTTCGGAAGGGGTCTGGAACAAGAACGGGCAGGGGTAACTCCAGCTTCACGCGGAAGCGTAGTTAACTCATTTAGTCGTGTCACTATTTCTGATAATTACTTTTCACCAAAATATTTTGCTGTGCTTGTGTATAGGGGATTTCATTCAAGAACTCAATACCCTAAGTATGAATCTGTTCAGGATCTATCAACAACTCCTATTAGGAGAGAATGGAATCTTGATGAGGCCACTGGCTAGCACTTTTCTTTGTCTCAGTAAAGTCTATTGCCTACTCTACACACTACCAACAGAGGTGCGCAGGCTGAGAATGACACGGTTCAGTATCTCAGGGGAAAATAACATAGAAGAAAAACAAGGTAAAAATGAATGAGAACTGACAAAAAGCCAGGGAGCTGGACTTTTTTTTTTAAACAAGAGGGTCAAAAATGTATTATGTGCAATTGAACAATGACACTCGTGAAACCTGAACAACCAAATGAGGGTGGAGAAGCAAGGGGCGATTTAGACAAAGATATTCTCTCCTCCATGAATCCCGTCATAGTCTGAGGTTCACCCACGCTCATGCACCTTGCCTTGGGATTAGAATATATCAGTATTTGCACATTTCCAAATCAAAATAAGCAAATAATGAATTCCAAAAGTTTGCTCTCTCCTGGCTGAGGGATCTAAATTATGTTCTGTTCATAGTTGGCCACATTGAATTACTGGCTAAATAGCATGTTAAAAAAAAAAAAACTTTAAGAAAATGAACTTTTTTTTCTCAAATAATACATGAAATATACATCTTATTTTAAATTAACAATAGGTATTCTTACTCCTTTTCTATTGCCCTAAGGAGGTTCTATTTTGCCTCTCAAATTGCTTGGAAAGGTAGAAAGTACCAAGCAGCTTCTTGGATGGAGGGAAGGTACTTACTACAGGAAGCAATTATTTATTGCATATTGTTTGGGGTGATTAATTTGGTTCTTCCTCCTGCAAATTCTCCTCTTTTCTCCCCCTTGCACCTGAGAGTAAAAAAATTTCACACATTTGAAACACAAATTTACCTGAAATTTTGGAGGTAGTGAGAACATGCTGGAATCATTAGGGGGAAAAATCAGAAATGTTCTGATAGAAATTAATTTTTAAGTGGATACATCACTGCATGATCAAGTTAAATAAAGGGAAAGGCTCCCTTGTTGGTAGTGCTGTCATTGGGTACGGTACATTTATGTGCTCGGGAGCTGTGTTAGATGAAATGGTGTTTCCAAGCCACCCAGATCTGCAGCTCTTGCAAACCACCAAATCACACATGGTAAGTATTCCTGATATGGAACAAGCAATTCTTTTTTAAACTCCCACATTTTCATCTCCTTCACATCATAGAATTCACATTCTTAAAAAACGACTGAAGACTTTTCCTATTTTCATGTGGCTCCTGCTTTCTAAATTCTGTTGCTTGTTTTCTGCTTGGAGTTCTAAATGTTGCTTTAACATCTTTAGGTGTGATATAGATAGATTGAGAGTGATGCAGTTAGCACGTCTCAAGCTGCAGCTTTTAAATACATTTGAAAAGCCTTCTTTGGGAGGAAAACAAGTACTCCTAGGAGAAAGTTACACTTATTTTAGAGCCATGTATTGCAACTTTTCCAAGGTGCTGAGTTTACTATGACTATCAACATGTGCATGTAATGAACCCAAGGACTTGCAGGTACACTTCATCCAGCTGTCTTCTTTGTGCATCATTTGAAGAGTATCGTTTTCAATTCTTTAAAAACTAGAGACTATGGTGTATTTAGCAAAGCATATTCAGTTGCCTGTTTGAGAAAGTGTTCTTTTCCATAAGATTTACATCGTATGATGTGTTGTCGATCTTCTTGGACACGATTTGCCTCTGTGTTCTCCCATGTAACCATAGACCTACACCCATCTCAGCCCTGCCCTTGTCGCTTCTTTCCCAACTAATTATATCCATAAAAAGAGTTCAGTGTAAATACAGTTTTAGCAGTTTATAACAAGAAAAGTGGCTTCCGCTTATTTTAAGTTCAAGCTCCATATATTCAATTACTGTTAGCAAGCACTCCACCTACTGGCTTAGGTGATGCCAAGCAACAGATTCATGATTCCAAGCAAATCAGCAGAAGCGAAAGGTATTTTCATCTGTGATATGAACAGGATTTCAGCCACATGATCCTCTCAGCCACAGTTAATCATGACCCCAACATGCTGCACACTGGGGTTAAAATTATTCTTGGTATTTACCTTGGCTAAGGCACAATCTAATTATAAAGATGGTTCTTGTCATCAGCTTGAGGTATAAGGGTAGGATGGTTCACCAAAAGGTGGATTTTTAAGACCATAACAAAGGGCTTCAAAATGCCTTTGATAGACAATACAAGCAAATGCATGCACACAAGCATAGCTATGGAAAGCACTTTATACAAAAAATGTTAAAATAAAATAGGATATTGGTTTTATAAAGGTACATTGCATATGACTATTTCTTTTACACTAACATGCCATTTTAAAGCTATAGTACTGCAGGAGCAATGGGAAAAAAAATCAGTGCTCGAAAAATTCCTTTAACCATTGCCCCCTACCCCCTTGAACTTTTCAGTCTAGTAGGCTTAGTAATGACTAATTATATGATAGACAAAGAGAGATTAGCATTAGATATTATAGTGAAATCAAGAGAAATTGAACCTGCTCTGCCCCATAATGTCAACATAAGGTATAAATCACAACCTTTTGCCCACCCCACCCACTACTGTCCATCTTGACATCTCTTTTGAAAGACAACTTAGTATGCAATTATTACCACTGTGCCCATATTATGGTATGTTTGAATGTGGCAATAAACAATATGGCAATTAATGTGAAATAATACAAGAGCAAATCAAGGCACACAGGCTAGATACAGAGGCAAAGCAGCGGGGATGTGGAAAATAACCTTAATGGGTTATAGGGTGGAATGCTTTTCCCCATATTGTCTCAGAGTGTTATTGTGAGTAGAGCTGGAAAAAATTGTTGAAGAGAGAATGTCTAACAATATGAAAGGTTTATTGGGGCCAACTGTATTTTATTGTCAACTTTCCATCTCCTCCAAGATTAATAAAGAACTAACCTATACTTTCAATGGCATGAAAAGTTCCCCTGACTCCAGAAATACTTGTACTCAAACAGGCAGCTTAACCAGGACATAATTAAGTAATAGAATGTGTTTAGGGTAGATGAATATTTGTGCCTGATACTAGAATAGCTTTATAACTGTGTCGGTAAGAGCAGATAAAACTGGATCCCAGATGCATGAATTTGTCTGTTGGCTACACAAGGGAAGTTTTCATAGCTAGGGGAAAAATCAGTTCCATTAAGCATTTATCCCGCAAAAGAGAGATTGAGGAATCTGAGCACATGATGACATGACAAAATTTACCTGACCCTTCCAAGCAAAGGAAAACAAGACAGAAGGTCCTCTTGAGAGGCTGTATCATATATATGTTTGGAGACTGTGCTGCCCATATGTTCAATAGGACTGTTGAATCTCAAAGTTATAATAATTTGCAACGAGGTGCCAGAACCAATTATTAAATATCATATGATCCAACAGAGATGAAATAAAAATATACAGGGTCGATTTTACTGGCTTTGACTATTAGAAGGCATTTAAAGGATTTTGAATTTACAGTTTAACTTGAGGGCTGTATTAACAACATCCTTATGCTAGAATTGTGTTTCTAGCCGAATATCATAAGCTAAATGCAGATGGCAAACTCTTCTAAGGACAAAGGGAGTCTTGGCCTTATCCTTTCTTTTTGATTTGTGTATCAACTCAAGGAAAGGAGATATGCTATTATGATAACTTCCACTAATGTAAACCTTTATTCAAAAGCGCAAATGACAGCCAAAAGTACAATTTAAGTGAGAAAAAAGGTAGTGTGTGAGTATCACAGAATGGTACTGTCTCAGCCAAGTAGCTGCCTATAGTGCAGAGAAAAGAAACTCTCAGTCTTTAGTGCAAACAGTCATAATTTATTGACTATGATATCACTCAGTCATGGGTGAATGGACACCTCAAATACTTGCTCTGATTTCAAAACTGAGGTCAGTCATTGCTCTTTGATCTCTGCTTTCACCCTCAGCAGAAGCCAGGAGAGGGGAGGCAGATGGGTACTTGGCCACCAGCAAAGTGAGAGATTCTTTCTGGCATCCAATTTCAAAAACATTAGCAAGTTTCAGTCATGGCCCCAGAAGCAGAATAAGATTATTCTACCATAGTAACATTTTTCTGGGATAAAATCATCTCCATAAGTGAATATTCTGGAGAATCAAAGTCACAAGTCCCCATCTGAGTAAGATATTCTGCTGAGCCCTCTGTCCTCATTGTGGTCAGTTTGCACTACAGCCTATCTTCTGTGGGACCAGGCAAGCAGTGAATGCCCAGGACTGGTTGTCTGTGTATGTTTATAGCACCCGTCAAGTGATACATGAGAAATAAGAAGAGTCGTGTAAGTTGATCCCCTCTTTCACTGAATATTTAACACAGTCCAGTAGAAAGAAAAGCATGAACATCCTCCTTTCCCAATGCAAGTCTTCTGTGCCTTCTTCTAATATCTCCAGGGAGAGGTGGGCTTCGATCCTGGTCAGGGAGAGTATCCATCTACTCTGGAATCTTCACTTTCTTGTTTCAGCTTCCTTCCTGTCTCCTCAAATGAAATTTATTTTATTTTAGCCACCTCTGAGCAGAATTGTGTGTATATATTTTCAGGGAAATTGGATTGTCCATATGGATTTTTAAATCGGTTTTCAGATCAAGTTCAGAAAGACATAAACTGTTGTGTTGTTGACCCAGGCAGGAGCAGAACACATCCCCCAGATGAAGAGGACCCCATCCTACGCAGTAGTCTTTAAAAGAGAAAATTGGCTGGTAAATCAATTAAAGTGGCCAATAATGGAAAAACAAGTGCCCATTTCAAGAGCAATTGCAAGACATTTAACCCAAGGAAACTTGCATTATGTATTTTTATTGAATTGAGGCTATATTCACACTTATTGAGGTTTGAAATGTGAACCAATATTTTCTATCTTTGGTTTCCTTGCTTTAAGATCTCTTAATGTGCACAAGATGTAATTCATAATATCATATGACTGTTTTAAGTTTTCTAAGTTACTATCTGTATAGTTATAATTTAATTTAAATTGACAAATACCCATTAAACCCTTGTGTTTTCTCATAAAACAGTGTCTGACTTGAGATTACTGCAACAACAACTTGGGATTCCAAAAACTCTTGATTCTTTGTCATTTTCAAGTTATTTACAGCATGAAAGGTCCAATTTTCAAGAGAGCTATCATTTAGCACAATGTGACGTATTAGCTATCAAAGACGCATTCAAATCCTCCCTAGAGTTGCTGTTTGTTTCAAATATTCATCATAATAGAGAAAAAGGAATAACATTAATTTTCAAGACACAATTCCTTTCTGAAAAACAGGTAAAGATGGTATTAGTAACATTTCAAGTGGATCATAAAAGATCCGCCAGCACGGACTTTGGGAGAGAAGAGAAAGTCTATACATCCGGGCATAACAGGGTGGTAGAAAGGAACTCTCTCTGCTTTCTCAATGAAGGTCTTCACTTGGAGAGTGAAGACAGCGCCAGTGAGAAGCAAAGCAACACAAAGCATTAAAACTCTGAGCAACTGCACCGCAGGCATCAGGGAGGTGTGAAACTCCGGAGCATCGGCTTGGAGACGGCAACATGTCTCTATGTTAATTTTCTACCAACTCATTTCCATGTAGTCTTTCTCTAGGCCACGCCAAAGGGTCCTTCTTTCAAGCTATCAATTTCCTTTCTTACCACTGATAATCCCCCATGGGGGTGAAAAGACTTCTAACTGCAAAAAAGGTTAGAACAAAACATTCTGGGATGGCATGTATTTTTGTCATTTTGGGTCATCCTATTTTATTAGTATTAATTCCATTTTATATGTTCAGCGCATACTGTATGGCACACACACTGCTCAATACATTTACTGCATAATTTCACTGAATTCCTTCAACTACCTTGCTAGATACCTGCCCTACCTACTTTTATTTTTTCATTTCTTCTTTTTTTTGGGACCACTGGGGATTGAACCCAGGACCTCCACCATGATAAGCAGGTCCTCTTTCATTGTCCTATATGCCTCACCTCCTTATTTTTCTTACAGGAGACAGTCTGCTGAGTTGCCCAGGCAGGCCTCCATCTCATGACCCTCCTCCTTCTGTCTCTTAGGTACCTGGCATTCTAGGCTCACACCAACATGCTCAGCTTTTATGCACATTTTTAAAAAGAGTACTTGATGCACAAGGGCATCAAGAAAGTTGCTGTAGGTCACAAAATTGGGACAGGCATAGAGGTTCTAAAACATTCCAGACTCCTAAGTTCACGCTCACCAGTATATTCTTCTTATCATTTAAATCTTAGACTTTGAGAATTAACCGTTAAGTTTTGAGGCTAGAAGTGTCATGTGCTGACGGTGGGAATATGATTTACTTCCAGGCAATGAGAACGGAGTCACAAGACAACGGAGTATTTTATAACACACACACACTGGTAAAGACACTAATGATGTTCCCCAATCATTTACTTTCATTTTGCCTCCCACACTTTCCTCTTTGAGTTCAAAAGGACACATGATGAGACTCATCCAGGATAGGTTTATGGAGTAGTGAAGAAAATAGAAAGCAACATTTTCTCTTGCTTCTATCACTTACACCCTCATTAGACATGAACTATAAACACCATATTTTCAACTAAACATTAAATTGAAAGGAAAAATGATTTATAATTCACCAAGATTTTCTTTAACAGAGAATATTCCTAGTTTTGGTGCTTTGTTCAAATTAACTATGAATAAAATAGCTAATTCCACTTCCTTCTCTGTCTCATCGCTACCATCAAAGATGTGTGTTTTTGCTTTAAATTAATCTGAAGGGAAAAAAATGAAATTTAATGAAACCAATGGTAGAAACACCTGGCTCATCTAGATAATTTTCTAATAGCTGAGACAAAATATCAGACACCCAAAGTTAAAGGAGGGATGGTTATTTAATTCACAGTTTGTAGAGGCTTCAGTCCAAAATCCACTGGTTCCAATACAGGGTAGTAAGTCAGAAGAGAGAGAGAGCTCACAGCAGGAAGAAGGTAGCAAAGCAGGAAGAGAAAGGGCTCACAGCACTTTCCATTATTTATGGTTTATTTAGACTACTGAGGTTGAGCAGCACCCGCACCCTTAATCTTCATGCCCTTGATCCTAGTATTACACCATGAATCAACCCTAGCATCACGCACTCTACACCCGCACACCTTTGAAAAGGCCCCACCTGTGACTGCATGAGGGGGTCATCTAGACACAAACTATAACATTTGGATAAAACAAAAAGAGGGAGATATTTCTATAACTTGGTAAATGAGAAAGTTAAATCCTGAGTTTAACAACTGATGGAGAAACATAACATTTATTAATGTATCATATTTGAAAGAAATTTGGTATGAAAAGGAGACAAGGTGAATAATTGAGATGCAGCTACTGAAATGATGGTGTTCCTTAAAAGTAGGATTTAAAGATAATTATCAAAATCATGGATCAGAATAACAAAACATACCTAGACTGCAGAGGATGAGTGAATTGCTACTAAGAAATTGACCCTGACTTAACAGACTCAAGAACAAAAACCATATAGTCACATCAATTGATGCAGAAAAAATGTTTGACAAAATACAGCACCCATTCATGTTCAAAACCCTGGAGAAAATTAGAATAGATGGTATCCATCTCAAACTAATAAAAGCTATCTTTGAGAAACCATTGACCAGTATCATACTAAATGGTCAAAAATTGAAACCTTTCACACTAAGATCCGGAACAAGACAAGGATGTCCTCTCTCACTACTTCTGGCCAATATAGTCCTGGAAATATTAGCCATAGAAATTAGGCAAGAGAATTAAAAGGAATAAATCCAGGAAAAGAAGAAACTAAATTATCATTATTTTCTGATGACATGATATCCTATCTAGAAGATCCTAAAAACTCAACTAAAACACGCTGGACGTAATCACCAAATTTAGTAGTGTAGCTGGATACAAGATCAATGCTCAAAAATCAATAGTCTTTGTATACACAAACAGCAGAGCCACTGAGATAGAAATTGGGAAGTCAGTCCCTTTCACAATAGTATCCAAAAAAGTGAAATATCTAAGAATCAATCTAATGAAGGAGGTGAAAGATCTCTACTCTGAAAAGTATAGCACTCTGAAAAAGGAGATAGAAGATATCAAAAAAATGACAAGACATACCTTGTTCCTGGATAGGAAGAACCAAAATTGTCAAAATGGCTATAGTCCCACAACAAGTATATAGATTCAATGCAATCCTGCTTTTAATCCCAACAGTATATTTCACAGATCTAGAGAAAAAAAATCCAAACATCCATCTAGAACCATAGAAGACCTAGAATAGCAAAAGCAATTCTAAGCAACAGTGACATGATAGGGGGTATTATGATCCCAACCCTGAAACTATACTATAAAGCCACTTTGATAGAAACTGTATGGTACTGGCAAAGCAACAGACCTGAGGATCAGCAGAGTGGATTTGAAAATCCAGAAACTACTTCAGATACACTGAATCATCTCATATTTGACAAAGGAGCAAACATCCTTAATAGAGAAAGGATACCCTCTTTAACCAACGATGCTGGAAAAATTGGACTAAAGTTAGACCTATTTCTTTCATCATGTACCAAGCTAAAGTCAAGGTGGGTAAGAGACCTAAATATTAAAACACTCACACTAGGTTTAGAGTGTCTGTTTTAATATTTAGGTCTCTTATCCACTTTGATTTTAGCTTGGTACATGGTGAAACAGTTAGATCTAGTTTTAGCCTTTGGCAAGTTAAAACCCAGTTTTTCCAGCACCATTTGTTAAAGAGCCTATCTTTCCTTCATTGAGCATTTTTGGCTCCTTTGTCAAAGATGAGGTGGCTCAGTGTATCTGGAGTAGTTTCTAGATCTTCTAGTCTACTCCATTGATCCTTGGGTCTGTTACTTTGCCAGTACCACACAGTTTTTATCACAGTGGCTTTATAGTATAGTTTCAGGTTCAGAGTTGTGATACCCCCCACCATGTCCCTGCTGCTTAGAATTGCTTTGGCTATTCTAGGTCTTTTGTGGTTCCAGATGAAAGTTTGAATTTTTTTCTCTAGATCTGTGAAATATGCTGTTGGGATTTGAATCGGGATTGCGTTGAATGTGTAGAGTACTTTTGGGAGTATAGCCATTTTGACAATATTGGTTCTTCCTACCCAGGAGCCAGGTATGTCTTTCCATTTTTTGATATCATCTTCTATCTCCTTTTTCACAGTGCTATAGTTTTCAGAGTAGAGGTCTTTCACCTCCTTTGTTAGATTGATTCCTAAGTATTTTATTTTTTGGGATGCTATTGTGAAAGGGACCGACTCTCCAATTTCTATCTCAGTGGGTCTACTGTTTGTGTATACGAAGGCTATTGATTTTTGAACGTTGAGCTTGTAACCAGCTACGCGGCTAAAATTGGCGATTAGGTCCAGCAGTTTTTTAACTGAATTTTTAGGATCCTCTAGATAGAGTATCATGTCGTCAGCAAATAATGACAATTTAACTTCTTCTTTTCCAATCTTTATTCCTTTTATTTCTTTCTCTTGCCTAGTTGCTATGGCTAATATTTCCAGAACTATATTGAACAGAAGTGGTGAGAGAGGACACCCTTGTCTTGTTCCTGATCTTAGTGTGAAAGAGGATCAATGGAGTAGACGAGAAGATCCAGAAACTACTCCAGATACACTGAGCCACCTCATCTTTGACAAAGGAGCCAAAAATCCTCAATGGAGGAAAGATAGCCTCTTTAACAAATGGTGCTGGAAAAACTGGGCTTTAACTTGCCAAAGGCTAAAACTAGATCTAACTCTTTCACCGTGTACCAAGCTAAAATCAAAGTGGATAAGAGACCTAAAT
>PVIR01003128.1:0-36224 GCA_004026965.1 Petromus typicus
CGATGAAAGCATACTGAATGCAAGGTGTTGGCTTCTGCCCTGCAGTTCTCACCTGGCTGAGAGTCATCCTCTCATCCTGCATGGCAGGAGGGTCCCACAGATCTTTTGGTCTAGGGTTGGTTTCTGATCTGGTTGGGAAGTTGATTTAGTGGATCAGAGATAGTCATGTAAAAATGGAATAAGTAGAAAATAGAGTTCACATAGTTAATGTTGACAAAAACACTTATGGTCTCATTATATAAATTTAGGTTTACAGGGGTAGGGGATTTAGCTCAGTGAGTTCGGCTCCTGTCTTGCAAGCTCAAGGGCCTGGGTTCGATTGTCAGTAACCACATACAATACTGGGCATGAAGACTCACGCCCAGCAGCAATCAGAACCACATACCACAGTGCCAGGCCTGGTGGCTCACGCCTGTAATCCCAGCACTCAGGAGTTAGAGGCAGGAGGATTGCTGTGATGAGTGTTTGAGGCTGAGCTCAGGGCCAGCCTGAACTACAAAGCGAGACACTGTCTCAAAAAAAAAAAAAAATTAGGTTTACATATGTGCATGTGTATGCATTTGTGTACTTAAATATACAGATAATATTGTCATTCAAAATGTGATTTCTTAACTGTAGGTCATGTTCAAAAGGTTTATAGCCATTGGTCTAGTCTAGTCTTCTTTACTATAGAACTCAGGGAACTGAAGTTTGGGTGCGTGAAGTGGCCCCACGCAGGTCTCTTGAAGGGTTGGTGAGTGGAGGTAGGTTTGGAATGGGTATTTCCTCACTCCCAGAGGAGGCCCGTGCAGGTGGAAAGAGCAGGGACTTTGCATTAAGTGGAAGTTGGTTTGATTCTTCAGTTCAGTATATTCTGGTTGTATACATGGGTGACTGACTGTCTTGTCTTTATTTTGTAGATGAGGAAGCTGAGACTCGGGGGGGGGGGTTAATATTTTGGTCCTAAGAGTTCTAGTGAGAAGTAACTTTGATAATACTGTACCAATCAAATAATTAAGATTTATCCCATTTTGTAGATGATTTTCAAGGCTAGTATTTTCTTGGGGGATAGGTATTTTTACTCTCTTATTCTCAAAGTCCACCATTATTTCATTTATAATTATTTTGATACAATTCCCATTGGAAAAAGTATGTACCACTTATATATAATAGCTGTTATATATCACGATAAAATGTAAGAAACATGTGACATAGTTAATCTCATGGGGAAAAGTGAAATACATATCCATGATTAGTTACTTTGGAAAACCCAACATAACTTGATAATTTCACTACATGAATGATCCTCAAAAAATGCAACAAATCTGAATAAAGAGAAATCACTGTGGGGAAAGGACTCAAAGAGAGATGCCCAGAGGATATTTGCCTTGGTGATATTTAAAAGATGAGTAGAATTTAGAAAACCTGGGACAAAGATGGCATCAGAGGAAGAAGGGCACAGAGAGGGTTAAGTGCAGAGGTGGCAACTTTTTAGAGTTTTCAGTGATACTAGCAGCCCGTTGCAGCACACACGCTGTAGCTTCACTAACACGGGTCTCACGAGACAGGACATACTCAGATTGGGAGACATGGAAGTTAGCAGAGGACCAGCGGGGATTTTTGCTCAGGCTTTGGAAAGGGCCCTCTGCAGGAAGTGAGCTCCATGGAAAATTTTGTCTAGGGAATGGCAGAAAGAGAAGTAGTTATAGGAAATGGTTTCTTGTGCCCAGGTGCCCAGGTAACTTGGAGGTGATATATATTGTAAAATTTTATCTACCGTAGGTAATTGGTCTGTAGTCCACATAAACACATAGTATTCAATAGGGGAAAAGGTGCAGGAGGAGAAGAGGGGAAGTAGGGAAGAATAGCAAGGTTTTGGGAGGGAGTGAAGCCCTGGGCTGCAATAACAGTAAAGTAGTTGGTTCAATTTAAATATTAAATATGGAGGCCAAGCAGGCTAACATTGGATCTCATTGATTCTGGCTAACAACCAGATGGGGAGGTATTTCTCCCAAAGCATTAGATAAGAAATGGATAAGAGGTGCTATACTCTGGAGAGAGCTAAGGGAAGAGGGCAATCCAATCATGACAAAGACCAGAACATGGTTAGAATGGAGAGGTGACGAGTATCTGATAGAACTGCAAGGAAATACTTAAAGAAGTCAGTAGAAATTGTCCTATCAGGAAGGTGCTATGAAAAGTTCTGGGTGGACTCAGCATAAGTATTACAGACAACAGCCTGAGAAGATAATATAGGAAATAAATTACTTAAGTCTTTTACACTTATCTAAGAATTAAGTTATTGCTGTTCATCACCTGAGAGCAAAGGCTGTCGGTTGTAATCCTCAGTATAACCAAACCAAACCAAATGAAACCAAATTGCCACCTTAAAAAAATGAGACCTCTTGCTCCTGAGGCTACAGTCTTTTTATGTATCCCTGTATCCCAGAGTCATTCTTCATCTTTTCATGTCAGTTTAAGCTTCATGACTTCTGTTTGAGACAGGACTGTTGCATAAAGTGAAAGCAACAGAGCACAATATTCTCTGTGTCTGTAGTATATACTATATGTGTGTGAAATAATTGCATTATTTTGTCATTGTTGTCATTGGTTCATTATTATTTCATTATTCTTTTATTATTTGTATTTCCTTTCTGGAAATATATTGTTGGAGGGAACTGATACCATGAAATATATTTTACTAATCTTTTTGAGTAACAAACATAATCTGTTGTATAATAATTTTTATTTAATTAGCCGGTCCTCATGTTTTACAGTTCCATGCTTTGCAGTTGACTATTTTAATGACTTTTAATATACAAACTGATAATGAATATAAAAATATTAATGAATCCTTCTTCCTACTCCTTTTCGTTTTCTTATCACATAATCACTGTGTCTTAAGAATATCTTCAAATCACAAACTCTGCCTGTTACAACTATGTTTTTCTTTTAAGGTCTTGCTTTGTGCTTTCTTATTGTTTACCTTGTAGCAAGCCATTTGGAACTAATTCAGTGCTGCACCTATGATTTCTCTTTAGAGATCCACAGTGAAGTGATTGTATGATTTCCCTAGGACACAAGAGTTCTCACTGGTGCAGCCAAATGTACAGTGATATCAAATTACGACACAGAGTATGTCGGACCTACATTAGAAGACTTTCTAGTTTTGTTGGCAGCAGTTCTATTCAAGTTCCTCTGCTATTTGTGCTGTGGGATCTGGATATAATGTCCACATCTCTTCATAGGTTTAGCCATCTGTGCTTCCCCAAGGTTAGGTTGGCCGCCTTGAAGGTTTCCTGTATGGCAGAGCTATGAGCTCTACCATGACTCACACTCAAGCCAGTGATATCAACAGAGACCCTGGAACAGGTCACTGCTGCAGAACTCAGCTGTAGGGACAAGGGGCGTGAGAGATGGCTTTTCCAGTGGCATCTTGAGAGGCCAAGTGACACAGGTAAATGTGTGAACTCATTAATGTCCTGTGCAGTAAAACTTGAGCAATGACAAGCAGCAGGTGGATGAGAGCAGATTTTACCCCTTCTCCTTCTGTTGTGTAGTCCATCCAAAATGCACACAGATTGTGCAAGTAACGAACAGCGAAGTTCAGTTGTGAAGATCTGGGCAGCATGACCGCGCATGTTTTATTTGTTCTCTTTCCTTGTCCCATGCGTCCCTGTTCCTCATTCCGCCTGCCCCTTGAAATAAGCACCATGGAGGCTTTATCATGGACTATGTCTTTTAGGGAGCTTGAGCTGAGTGTGTCATTTATGCTACAAACCATAAGTACTTTCCTTGGAGTCTGAAAAGAGTGCTGAAAAGTTGTGGCACTTACTTGGGAAGTTACTCACAGTCTAGTAATGGGAATAAATTATTCATATTTTACATATACACTCATTAAATCATGACTTTGTAGATGATATTAGCAAAATTAATGTTTAATACAGGTTAATGTAAAATTTGCATTACATTTTTTATGTCAATTAACATTATTGAAAGCATTGAGTTTATGTATAAAGTTCCATTTAATAAATATTTAGCAGTTAATCGATTGTTTTTCTAAATTTGAATATAGTGTTGTTTCTTCTTTCTTTTTTTGATCCCATTTTCTTCTTTCCCTCTCTTATCTCTCTTCCACACCCTTCTCTGATTCCTCCGGATGTGTCTTTGCCTTCTCTTTCTTTTGCTTTTTTCTTTAATATAGACACAAGCATTGTGGTGTGTAGCTGCTGGTGGGAACAGGAAGAGCTTTAGAAGTGGAGAAGGAGTCGGAGGTTAAAAGGGAAGTACCAGAAGGTCGAGGGATTGTGAAGTTCATTTACACTAAGTCAAGTCCACCTTCAACAAAATGCAACATCATAACTTCTTTATGTTTTGATATTTCAATAGGTTATTGCTGTTTTCACTTCTTAGTTGCTGTAGCTGAATGTAGATATTTCCTGAAGAGGTTTAGTGTTTATTTTCTTTCCTAACTAATAATGCATTTTTGTCAACTGTAGGTTTAGTACTAAATTTGGGAACATCTTTACAGATTAGCTATATCTGTGTTTTCTTATATTTTAGTTTAATGGTTACTTGTTTATGATTTTACTCTACAAATTCGTCAGGACTTTTTGATTCTTATCCCAATAATTTAGTTTCACTTTCAACTTTATCTCTTTTGCAAATTAGAAAAGAGATACTTTTTATATAAGACAGTGATTATTTTAATGTTTGAAACAAAAGACATTCAACTCAATAGAGCAACGTCAGAATTAGGTTCAAGGAGCTACTGCTAATCTATACTTATATACTAAAGTGAATTTATATAATAAAGTGAACCTGGTGATTTCTCATTCATAGATTCCTATTTCTGCTCTCCATATAAACAGTGTAAAAGACTCTGTGATTGTCAGTTTCACCATGTATTTGATGGCGCCCACGAAGAGCTCTCCTGCCAGCCTCATGGCTCTCCCGAGCCACACCACGGGATGGCCTGGACATGGATTGCATTGCTGAAAGAAGTGCTGGTTCTTGGAAAATACCCTGGACTTCCTCTGTTCTCACACTTACTCATTAATGCCTCCTGCATTAGTTATGGAGATTGAAAGAAAATACTTCTATATTTTTGTTTTTCATATTAAAATGTCAAGAATATTATTAATGTAAAACTATTAGAACTTTGCAATATTACTTCTTGGAATAGATGCAGAAAGGGACAAATTATAATAATGTAAAAATAGTCACATAGAAAAACCCATTGATAATAGCTATTTCTAAGGCAGAGAAAAGAAACAAAGCATACCAGTTAAAACCAGCACCAAAACTAAAAACAAATAGAATTAAACTTCACACAGGGAAACTCAAAGGAAAACAATCACATTTATATTGTACAAAGGTGTTTCTGAGATTATTATTTATACATGGAATTACTGATGTTTGAAGAGAACAGAAACATTGTCTTCAGCCCATTGCATAGCATAGCAGGTTCTTTTCAACACTTCCTGAAAATTATTTCAGCTGATTGAAAATGAATTCTCAGTCTTTCCTTTTGAGAAGACATCATTCTATGAGTTTTTAAAGTGATTATTTTACATATACCTCAGATTGTCTTTTCTGTCTTAACTACATTTTTGTAATTTCACATTTCCAAAGGGCTTATACTATGTCATTCATCTTTACAATCTAGCTCTACAAAAATGTGTAGAACTTAGCTATATAGTAATTATTAGTTTAAAAATAAATAAGGGGTTTAGTTAAGAATGAGATGATCAGAAATTTGAGTAAATAAAACAAAACAAACATTAGAGAAAAATTTGTTTAGTTAATCATGCAATATAAGAGAGATGCCAGGATTCGTAGTCAAGAAAGTCAACAGAAATTATTCCCATGATGTCATCTAAACAGCATCAGATTCCTCTGGAACACGTCAACTTCTGTCATGCTATGAGGTGTTACTCTAGCTTAGGTGTGATTCTTCCTTAAATTTGTGTGCTTTCTTTCCATTTTGTAGATTTTACATAATTAACCTTGACAGAAAAGACAGCAAACAGTTAGTGGTAATTTTCTCTTTTCTTCCTCATCCTTACATAGATAGAGGGTGTTGAATGCCTTGGAATTAAAGCTGTTGCTCTTCTAGTTATAATGGCGTTTCCCTTCTTGTCCTCTCTTTAAGTCTACAAGGATAAAACCACCCAGTGTGAAATCAGTATTCACACTGGGCGGGGCTTATGTGGTCACTGTTGTCAGAGGCTGACATGCTGAGCACCACGAGCACTGGGTGTGTGGAGAACTCCACAGCCGGAACTCACTCTTATCCCACTGACGGCTTCCTTCAGACCATGGGATCAATCACCCAGCGCTTCACTCTGTGGGTAACATTTCCATTCTGCAGGAAGAATCTGGGACCTCCAGATGCATATTCATTTATGTGATGCAAATCTGGCTGTATGTAGTGCATATCAACAAAATTTTACTTTGATTTCTGTTTCTTCTTTCAGTATGGGAAAAGGACTACTATGCCTTATCTCTGTCTAGACATCCTCTTCTTTCTTCACAGAAAAGATGGCTGGAAAAATACCTTCACCGTGCTTGTTGTAGTTTCCCTGAATGTTACCACAAGTCTGACTAAAGAAGACAAAAGAGTCTGTTTTGGATGAGAATGTCTCCTGTTCTATTTAACTTTTAGGCCAGTAAATGCCCCTGGAACTGAGCTGCAGAAATGGCAAACACATACGTTTAGCTTTAACCTGAGAGCTGCTGGGGCCAAAGAGCACAGGAAATTCAATCCCGAGCTCCAGTTGTTCTGATCAGACTTGACATGTGGGCTCGGACAATAAGATTGGTGACCTAAGCAGAATAAATGTAAGCCTAATATCAATAAGCATGTATAAGCAGTTGTGCTCCGAGCACTCAGTTATAACCATGGACTTTGCAAGCACAGGGGAGGCAGCAGAGTGCAAGCCTGAGGCCCTGCAAATCTGGTTTTAGTTCCAAGGCAGGCTAAAACTTGTTAAACTTGTTTCTTTGTCTAATAGATGAGAACAAAATTATCACTGCTCCATAACTTGGTTGGTGAATGTTAAATGACAGCAGAGTATGCAGTGTGCTTAATATAGGGCCAAATACATAGTTTACCGTAATAACTATTTATCTATACTAGTGGTAATAGCACTATAATAATTTTATGACTAATAAAATTGCATAGTGAGGTATTTTGTCTGTATTCCTTAATAAGAATATTTATGATAAACATTTTTACCATTATCACTCTCATCATCAACATACAAGAGATGAAATTAATCATTTCACACACATGACTTTTTCTAAGGACCTAAAAGCTATTCACATACATGAAAGTCTTTATGACTCTCACAGTGTTGGGTTTTACTTTTGCCTTTTCTAGGGACAATAGGATATACTATGTATCACATCTCATTTGTAAGATTACATGGAATTTATTCACCTATCTGATGCTGGACTAGATTTTAAGCCACTCCACACCCAAATGCCTAATATATAGTTATGTATGAAGTAGGGATGGAAAGATACAAACAAAGTAGAACTCATTTGCTGAAATAAGGGTGACTATAATTATTGTTAGTTTGAAAATAAGCTCAGAAATTTTCTAGGGAATATGACTGATTGGAAAATGACTCAATTTTTTGTATATGTGGAAATAAATTCCAAAGTTTTGACTCTAAACTTGTAGTTCTTGATCCCGTCCTAAAGTCTGCCCATGTGGAGGAGTTGACACATTATTTTTTTCCAATGCAAGAAGGAGCCATGGATTTTTTTTTTCATATATAGGGACTGAAGTATTACTCCCAAGGCACAAATCTTCTAGTTCAGTCCTAATTGAAGGTAAAAATCAATGACCAATTTTGAAAAATTTATGATGGAAATAGAAATTAGTAATAATAGTCACAAGAGTAGTGGAGATGATGTTAGAGTGATGTTATTCTCTCACATATTTTAGATGCCTGAAATGATACACAAAACTTTATATTTTAACTCATTTAAGTTTGATGAGATAGATGATTTAGACAACTAATTCACTGTGTATGAAAACATAGAAGTAAACAAATATCCAAGGACATTTTAATTCTTAGAAGATATTTATGGGGTACATATCATATGCTAAAAAAACTGAGGTGGTAGTAGTAGACCTGGTAGCGATAAATCTGCCTCTTGCTACTTGTATTCTATCAGCAGAAGCAATGGGCAATAAAAATAAATAAACCATGTAATAGTACGGGTGTAAGAAGGTCTAGAGAGAACTATAATGCTGGAAGAATGTTAGAAAGTGTCAGAGGGAGGTAAGAATTTTAGGTGAATGGTGGCTGAAGGCCCAACTCAGAAGGTATCATTTAATAAGAGACTTAGAGAACCCGAGATCTCGAAAAGTGAAGCGCGTGTGGGAAGAAGAATGTTTCCGGAAGTACCTAAGGCAAAGGCAAAGTGCCAAGGCTGGGAACGATGTCAAAGTGCTGAGAGAATGTCCCAAGAGCCACCCGGGAGACAGCGCTGCTGAGCGGAGACACTCCTGCGGGCCGGATCCGAGTTAGTAAGATGGGAAGCTGTGAGAAGCTGCGGAGAAGTGAAATGGTCTGACATCTCTGAAGTTTTGAAAAACTTGAAGAAACGGTGTAGAAGTGGTATATGTAGCACCGTTTTCCTTTCGAGTGATATACTGACAATAACTTACGTATGCCTGATATATTTGCTTGCCAGTTCTTCCCTCATTGGGGGAGCAGACCAGGAGCACGATTGTAGACAGGCAACCCCACCACCCGCGGATGGCTGGTGGCGGGCCATCAGCTGGTGTCTGGCAGCCCCAAATGACAAGACTGCTGTCATTGAGATAAATGACAGGGCTGCCACCCTTGCCAGATAGCGAGGTTTATTAAAATCCTGCAGGCTCATATAGTGCACATGTGGAGGCTGTGGCCATAATGGCCTTGAGTAAACAAGAGGGAAGGTTAAATAAATATAAGTAACATTCTAAGAAGACAATAGAAAAACATTCTGTGAACAGGTAATCAGAGGAAAGGGAGACCAGGACCCGCACATCGCCACAGGCCACTTCCGGTGTGGTCCGGGCATTCCTGGGATAAGTGTGCAGCAGCCACGTCCTCAAGTGACCCTAAAATTTGCTAAAACAAAGACACTAGCAAAGCTACATTACTGTTACTGATATTATAATATCCTCAGTGGTGGCTTAAAGGGTGTATCACTTGATTCTGTAATGAATCCTTTTTCACCTTAGTACCGTCTACCACGAAGTCGTGGTTCAAAGTTCTTGGCCTCAGTCACAGTCATCTGAGGATTTAGATTCTAACAATTCTTTGTGGAAACTCCTACAATTTCCTGGAAACAGCAGTTGTCTCCTGTAATTGCTTTTCTTTTTTGGGATGTAGGGGCCTGGAAATTTGCAAGTAGCCAATCAGAGAGTGTTATCATTTCTCTTGGCTGCTGATTGGCTGCTGCCTGTAACCCATCTCCCGCCGATGTACCAGCGTTCTCCCCTCATAAAAGGTTGCTGTACTGCATGTAGCTGTTTCCAGTATTCTGTTTTGCTTTTTTAAAGCCCCGAAATACTCTGCACCTTTATAAGGCTATATCAGTATGGTATTTCATTAAATTAAATTACAAAGCTGCAGAAGACATAGCATATTTAGAAGTCATTAAACTATAAAAAGGCATTTATAGACATTTTTCTGACCGTATCTGAAATTTGTGGTTTTTCACAATTCACGAGTGGTTAATTTGGGGGCTCAACCTTTACGAATTTTGGGGGTCCTCTGTAAACACTTGCAGTGTGGCCGTAACTTTGTCAGGTTGACATGTACTTCTGGCCCATGTCTGAGAGGCTTGGTCCCCAGGTGTGGTGCCGCCAGAAAGTAACAGAAAGTTACAAGGAACAGTTCAGTGGGAGGTATTAGGTCCTTGGGGTTGTGTGGCAGGAAAAATCGGGTGCCAGCATTTTTCTCTCTTTTGCTTCCTTGCCACCATGGGCTGAGCTTTCCCTGCCACATGCTCTCAGCCATGGCATGCTGCTGCCACATTGCAAGCCAGCTGGCCACCTACAGAAACTCCTGACTGTGGACCCAAATAAACCTGTTCTCCTTGACTGGAAAACTCATGCAAACTTCCTTGTCCTTCTGTGTCATTTCACAGGTAGAAGTTTTTTTCTTAATGTAAAACTCATGATATAATGTCTTTCTTTTCTCATTAAGGCAAAACCTTTTGTGATATTTCTTTTAATGCTAGTATTTTGCTGCTTGAGCTCTATCTGAATTTCCAGCCTCATCATTCTTTTTTTTTCTTTTTTTAAATTGAAATCTTTATTGGTACATTACATATACACATCATGATTGCATTCAACAATGAGAATTTGTACCAGTATATGACACAACTTAATTCTCATTTTTTCCCATAGCTCTACCCACCCTACCACCCTCTCCCCCATATACATAAACTTTGTTTCCTTTCTTGTTATAATCTCATTATTTTCCCCTTTCACCTCATTTCACTTTGAGTATTTTCTGTTTCACAATATATAGCATACATTCTAGAACTCATTTAAATCTTTCTTTTTTTATTGAAATCTTTATTGATACATTACATATACACATCATAATTGCACTCCACAATGCTTGTGTTCAAGCAATACTTATTTAATTATGGTGCGAACATACAAGAATGATGAGGCTGGACTTACCTCGAGGATATCCTCATAAGTGAAATAAATAGGGCACAGATAGGTACATATCGCATCTTTTCTCTGGTATGAGAAAATAAAGATGTAAATGAGTCCTAGAATTGTATGTTATAGATTGTGAAATAGAAAATGCCCAATGTAAAATAAGGAGAAGGAGGAAAAATGATGAGATTGTAACAAAAAAGTAAGGTAACAAGTTTTATGTATATGGGGGGGGGGTCGGTAGGGTGGGTAGGGCTATGGGAAAAAATGAGAATTAAGTTGTGTCTTATACTGGTACAAATCCCCATTGTGGAGTGCAATCATGATGTGTATATGTAATGTACCAATAAAGATTAAAAAATAAAACAAAATAAAATTAAAAAAAAAAAGAAAAAACCATTGTGTATATCTGGCAAGAGGTGGTGGTAGCACATGGCAGCTCGAGCTCCCACCATGGTATTAGAAGAGGGAGGATAGTATGATTTCCGTGTGTAATTCCAGACTCAGAGGTTTTATGGATAGATTCCTTGTGCAATATACAGAAAATCAGGGATGATCCCAGCATGGCCACTATGGATGCACCACTGGTGAAATGAGGAACAGTGCAGGTTGTTAGGAATGTGGGTGCGGACAGGGTATCAATCTAGTGCATCTGACTGTATCTAAAACTCACTTCTACACTCCTTGTTCCAGAGAGTCTTTCTTGTTCTCTTGATGTATCTTGATGGCATAAACTGTAATGAAAGTTCCACATATTTAGACTATGAATTTACTGGACTCCTCCTCTTTTTGTAGCTGGTGTGCACAAGTGAGACCTGTCCAGGTGCTCAGCAGAGAAGCATTTTCTCTTGCTCAACAATACACGGCAGACTGCCAGTAACCATACGTAGAACATGGGAGCATTTGGGGCCAGCTATCTCTTATTATGGTCATCATGGACTTTTATTGGATTCCTTTATTATCTCACTGTAAATGCTGGCCTCTTCCTTTCTAATTAAATAGCAGCTTTTTATTATCATTGACAAAATTATCCAATAACATATGCCCTAAAGCAGTCCAAATTGGTCAAGGTTAAGGAGATGTCCTAGAATATTCAGCACTAAAGATGGTGTTGATTTAGAGACGTTTGGCTCTAAACGTCTGGATAAGCTGATTTTACAGGCTAAAAGGAAAACGATACAAATGTTCATTATCCTTCTCTGTGTTAGTCGGCTTTCCATCACTGTGACAAAATACGTGAGATAACCAACCCCCAATAAGGAAAAGTTAGTTTTATCTCACTTTTGTGTGCATTTTGGCCCTGCTTGCTTTGCTCTGTGTTAGTACGATATCATTGAAGCAGTACATGGTGGATGAGACCTTCTCACCTTGTGCGAGCAGAGAAATGAAGAGGGACAATAAGGGTGAGGGCCCCAATTTAACCTTCAGGACACATTGCTACTGATCTAAGGTCCTACAAAGCTTCATCTCCCGAGGGTTCCCCAACTCCTGATAGTGGCTTGGGCTGGAGCTGAAGTTACTTCTTTGTAGGACTTTCAAGATTGAAACAGCAGTGATCTCACAGCACTCATCTTTTCTATTCCCTTTCATCGGTGTCAGAGGAAGCTGTGCTGTAAGATGATAACTCCTTTGAACCGACGCATAGGCACCAATATTTCATATATTTTCAGTTCACCATGGGCATGTGCTGCTGACAATTAAAATATTTCCTCTCTCGTTAGAATAATACCTACATCTGCCACAATGGCAAAGGGAGCCTTACAGGATCTAGCTGTTGCTCCTTCCCTGCACTTACAGCTCCCAATGCTCTGGAAGCCAGCTTTGTGGACTTCCGGTTCTCACTCCTCTCTGCCTTTATACTGGCACCATGTTCCTCGAATTTTCTTGCCCCGCCCTTTGCAGGGCTCATGGTTTACATCTTTCACATGTCGGTTGAAATATTACCTTTCCAGAGAGGGTGGTTAAAGTGCCAGGAGTAACACGGGAGCACTCTGGTAGCACTGTGTACAGCAAATGCTGCTCCGCCAAGTCCCTAACTAGCACTATCCATTTTAATTCTAGTACTTTGAATAATCTGAAATCTTCATGGCTGATTTCTTTGATTTTGACTTTCTCTGCTTTTAAACCATTGTATACTCAGGTACTGAACTTACTGCCCAAAATAACTGATCACCAGCGATTTGTTCGATAAATGCATGGGATGTCTTAACAATTTCGTGAAAATAGATTGTGAACAGTGCACTCTATCAGCTTAAGGAAAGGAACACGTGGACCATTTATCCTCGGAGAAACTACAGGAATGCCTTTTGATTTCACAATCCAGAGTATGTGTTTGAACTGTGTTCAACAGCCAACTTGGAAGGAGATGCAAATGAGAGGAAACCCGCAGAATGAGGCCAGCGTTCAGTTTCTGCAGATGTGAAGCAGCAGAGTCATGTTAACCACAAATCCCATGAGCTTTGCTGCCAGGGCTGCCTGTCACACGCCACACACTGGGGAATCCTGCCGTTTCTCTGCGTGCTTCTCAGGACACTATGAAGAAGCAGAGAGGGTGGGACAGGAGTCAGTTGTCCTTAAAAGTTTAGTCATGCACTGCCATTCCAATGCCTCAGAAGTAACTGAAGCATTCTCTAATGGGCTACTTGAGTTTTTAATTAAAAAATAAGGCAAATAAGAATATGTGCATCTCAATTAGGTTTCAGAAGAATCTGACATATACAACAATAATGAAACATTTAAAAAGATGATTGTCTTCTGAGAAAATATTCACCTTATAAAGACAGAAATCAAGCTGCTATCACGATGTCCATTTATAGGCTCTCGTGTTTGGTGACAGAGTTCTGACAGTGTCCTTTTCCTTGGAGCCCTCAGCCTTTGGATATGAATCAGATTAGATAAGTGCGAGCCATGGAGTTGGGTCCAGCTATAAATTTTTGTATACAATGTCTGTATCTAAAATCTGTTTAACCTTGGCAGGAGGCAGAGCTATTCTCCAGTTAGAGACAAGAGGCAGCACTGAGGATGTTGTGAGGCAGGCCCCAGTTTTAGCCAGACGCTGGGCAGAGCAAGGACGAGGGCTGAGTGTGGCCACTCAGTCCTGGCCCTTTGGATTTCCTGAAGGGATGCAATGTTGTACAATTTGAGAAAAATCTTGTCTAGATATGGAATGATTTTTGCAGGATAACTTACATCAAGGTGCAGAACCACATATATGTCTATTGCAAAGACCATCTCAAGTTTATTTTATCCCCATTATTCTGTGCTGATTTTGTTTCCTTCCCTTCCCTTCTCCTTCTTTTACTTTTCCTTCCTTTTTCCTTTCTTTCTGTTCTGTTTCACATTCAATTTCTCCTGTGGAAAAACCCTATATTAGCATTTTCCAGAGAGACAGAACCAGTGGAACATACTGAGTGAGGCAGGTAATAAGATGATGACTGTGCGAGGAGCTTACGAAGGGACTCGCTCACACAACTGGAGAGACTGAGTGCCAGCACAGGCCACGTGCGAGACCTGGGCGTGCTGGGGGTGTGAAGGTCTCAGCATCAGCCAAGAAGGTGGTGAACCTCAGTCTAAAGCCAAAAGCCTTTGAGCCAGGGCACTGCCGGGGTGCATGCTGGAGGTCTAAGTCCCCAGAACCTGGAGTTCCCATGTCCAGAAGGGAGGAGAGGCCATTCCAGCTGTGGGGATGGAGAAAAAATTCATTTAAAAAAATTCTTTCTAAGACCACAAGCGATTGGACGGTGCCACCCACACTGAGGGGAAAATACTCCCTTTTCAGATGATCGGAGTAGCACACTGATCTTCTCTGGGCTTCCTACAGTGATGAGGTTTATCACTAGTGTCTCCCGAAAGCCTCAGGAGATCAAAGGTCTTTGGGAGAGGCTTGGGCCTGGGAGTGCTGGAGCTGACCTGTTGTTCAGGGGTGGGGCCTACCTGTTGTTTGGAGGCTGACCCAGAAGGATTTGTCTTGTGCCTAGGCTCTTCTCTTCTTCTTTTTTAAAAATTCAAATCTTTATTGGTACATTATA
Source organism: Petromus typicus (assembly GCA_004026965.1). Taxonomy (NCBI): domain Eukaryota; kingdom Metazoa; phylum Chordata; class Mammalia; order Rodentia; family Petromuridae; genus Petromus; species Petromus typicus. The sequence continues at coordinate 14,692 of PVIR01003128.1, forward strand.
AATACACATCATCATCGCATTCAACATTGAAAGTTTATATCGGAATATGACACAACTTGATTCTCATTTTTCCCCTTCCCCCACCCACCCTCAACCCCCACCCCTTATATACATAAGCTTTGTTTCCTTTTTTTTTTTATTACTATCACATTCTTTTTCCCCTCATTATTTACCCCTACACCCTCTTCTCTTTTAAATATTTTCTATTTCACAATATCAGCTACAGGCTCTTTCCTCCTTTCTCTGCTTCCTGATGGCCACAGTGCAGGTCTCTTCCTGAAACTTCTACACTGTGAGCCAAAATAGACTTCTGCTTCTTTGAACTGTGGGTGTTGGATATTTTGTTGCAAAGATGAGACACCCCAGAATCATACTTTATTAGCTGTCTAGGTATTCACTAATCCAGTCAAATTGGTGCCTAAAATCAACCATCACAGACTTGTTTTTTAAACTTTATTTTATGACTTTGCCTTATTTTATAATATGCTGTTCCCTGCTTCTTGCTCCCACTGCCTCACACAGGGTAAACAATAACATAACTGCATTTCTTTTTTGCTTTCATTTTCTTTGACCAAAAGGAAAAAAAAATTATTGCCGTTTTCTCCTAGTCTATATTCTGCTTCTCTTCCACCCTCATAGAGACGTTTATGACATCTTGTATGAAGGTGTTAGTGATCGCCAGAGTCATGATCATCCATGAGGAGGCATGAGAGGAACAGGGAGGATGACCTTGACGCGGGGACGGACTGCCATTTTGCTAGTGGAGGCTGTGCTGGCAGAGTCAGGGGCGAGAAACAAAGTTGAACGTTTAGTCAAAATCCTCACGTGCCTTATGGAGCACATCTTCTCTTTCAAAGAAACTCCAATCCCTTCTTGCCAACATATCTTCCCTGAGGGACCTCACTGTCCTGAGAGACGCTGAGAGGGCTGATGGTCAGGCAGGAGGTCCTGGCCCCACTCAAAAAATGTGTCTTGCACACTCCAAATCAGTCTGTCCTAGCCCCACTGCTTGCAGTCTACAATATTTACGTTCCTTGTGTGGAGTTGGTACATGTACAAAACATGTCCTAGTTACTTAATTTCATCTACTGTAACACCCCCTTCTCCATCTCTCACTCCCCTTCTCATCGGAGCAAGCCCTGTCTCCCTACTTCCTAGTGTACGTCTCTGGTTTTGCTCTGGGCACCGTATCAAGGGTCAGACGCCGGCAGAAAACCAAAGTGGATCTTCAGCAGCCGAGTGCCAGGAAAATCAGATCTGGCAGCTCAGGGGCCTGAGACTGGTACGAAGTGTACTTTCTGTCCTCTCACAAATTAGACTGTCAGAGATAGAAAAAAAGAAGGAGGAAGACAGGGAGAGGGAGAGGGGAGGGAGAAGAAGGAGAAAGCCAAGTCAGGGAGGGGCAGAGTGCTCTGGGACAGGCACAGGCAGTGCCTCAGCCTCCCTTTCTCCCCTCTTTGCCCCTCACCTGTGGATGTCTGAGCAACCAATTCAGCAGCGACACTCTTCACAGCTGTGCACTAAGTTCCCCCTTTAGAGGAAATGTCTCTGGCTTGTCACTGGCCCTGATGCCCTTCCCAGCAGGGGTTAAAAGACGAAGAAGTTGGTCAGAATGTGCCTGGGGGGGCAGAGACAAGTCTCTCTTTTAAGGGATGCCTGGAATTCTCCTGCTGTGATCTGTGCTGCTGAGGGAGAAGAGCAGTGGTGTGCATCCTGACTCCCATCAGAGGTGAGCCCGGGAACAGAGCCGCCCCTCCAGCACCACTGGAACAAGACCCAGCAGGAGCGAAAGGAAGCAAAGTCACCGCGGGAAGGACACTTGACGGGTGGGAGCGTGTCGGTTAGAATTATGATTTAAAGTCACAACAACCTGAGTAGATTTGCAAAGACATTCAGATAAAACTCCAAGGGTGAGGTGTTAATTTTTTTCCTCCTTTCCCTTCCTTCCTTTGTTCATGCCCCACAGTCTCTCCATCTCCATCCCTTTCAGAGATCTGTCTCATCGCTTGCTGTCATCTATCTTTCATTCTGCTCTTTATTGATACTTTGGGCTTGTTACATAAGAGAAACCACATTATAATTAAGTTGTGTGTCTGATTTATTTCACTGATGGGCTCAAGGTGTGTCCATTTTCTACAAGTGACTCACTCTTTATTGTTAACGGAGAGTAGTGCTCTACTGTGGGTAAACACCACATTTTCTTTCTCCATTTTTCGGTCAATGGACTTCTTCCATGGTTTAGCTATTCTAAATTGTGCTGCTACAACCATGGATATGCAGGTATCATGATGATGTGATGTCTTTAACTCTTTTAGGAAAGGGACTAACTGGATCAATGGAATTTCTAGTTTCATTTTTTTGAGGAATGTCCATACTGATTCTCCAAATGGTTGCACTAGTTTACATTCTTACCAACAGTGAAAAGACTTGCCCTACCCACAGCCTTCTCTGCGTTTGTTATTATTTGATTTCTTGATAGTGGCCTTTCTTTCTGGATAAGGTAGAATCTCAGTGTTCTTTCAATCTGAATTTCTCTGATGGTCAATGATATTGACCATTTCTTCGTGTAGTAACTAGCCATTTGATCTTCTACAAAGAGTCTGCTCACTTCAGTTGCCCAATTTTTTATTAAGCCTTTTATTTTGAGGAGCCTTTTTTGTGGGGGGACACTGGGGTTCAAACTCAGGACCTTGCATTTCCCAGGCAGGCATGGTGTTACTGAGCTACATACTCGACTAAAGTCTAATTTTTTTTGAATTCTTTCTGTAGTCTAGATATTAGTCTTCTGTCTAAGGAATAGCTGTGCAAAAGGTATTATGGACATGTACAAACTCTCTTGGGATGTAAACATTATGTACTACAAACATGTACTAATAAGAAATGAAGAAAAAAAGAATATTAGACCAAAGCAGCAAAGAAGGAAAAGAAGCAAAAGCAGTGCTTTTCCATCCAGCTTTGTCTGCAGAGAATTTGTTCTGTTACTGCCAGACACCAGGCTTGACCTTGACCTGAGGCTCCTCATGAAATAACTCTGTGTTTAGCCCCTGGTCTGTCTAAGCACTGGTGGTGTTCTTATTAGAGACGGACTTCGTACTTCAGCCTGATTGGAGGCTTTGAGGATGTGCAACTCTCTCCCAGATTCTCAGAGGTGGGAACCAAACCTGCTTCTCCTTGCAGACCACAGGCTTGCCCTGATTCAGACACATGAATCCATCTACAGCCAGTACAAGATGAGTAAAGCCTTCGAACTGGCTGCCCCAAATCCAGTCAAGGCAAAGGATATTTTACAACAAAAATTTAAAAAATCAAAATGCACGCACCTCCATCCATGGACAGCCAATTATTCGAAGTTTCAATAAAAGTAGGTTTAGGGCAGTGATTTTGCCTTTGCCGTTGTCTCCATGGTGGCTCAGTGGGGCGCTGACTCTGTCCATGACATTCTGCTGACGGGGACTTCTGTCCTCCCATGGAACCTTCCTCACCATGTGGAAGAGACCTGAGCATGTCAGCTGCTGGGCTGAGACTCAGAGCAAGAACTTGCGTTTACAGGGGCTAACGGTCCTAACTCGCTGGTTGCCGGGCACCACCTTAGAACCAGCTGAGCCTTTCCTTCTTCCCCTCCTCCCTACACCCCTCCTAGCTGGTCATGAAGGACATCAGTCCTTCAGGAATCAGAATTGAAAATCAGGAATGAGGGCAAAGTCCTGTGCTATTCTTTGAGGAGGTTTCTCAGCTGTCTCCCGTGGCAGGACTACTGCCCTGTGACAGGACTTTGGGAGGGCTCATGGCCAAGATCTCTTGTGTCTGGTGGCTTCAGATCACACTCTGAGACAAGGATTTAGGTCCCTGGGAAGACATTTCTCAAAGTCCAGGATGCCCTTGCTCTCACTGCGCTCTGGCCACAGAACCCTGTTTCACATTTTTTCCAGCACAGGAACTGAAACTTTCTCAAGTGTGAGTGCAAATATGAACAGTTTTCACCACACCTCATAGCGTATGAGCCTGAAGCTTTGATCTTTGCTGACAGTAACAGCCAAAGAGCAGAGAAAACAAGGGGTAGAAGGAAAACTCACTGTAATACTCTGACCAGCTGATTCTCTGAAGGTCATTTGGGAACTTGTAGGCTTTCTCCTATGATCTGAACCAAGAAATACCTTCAGCAGTTAAAAACAAGGTATTGTTTTTCCTCAAATATTGTTACTGTCATTGATAACCACAAAGAATGTGTTTTTATAAATTAGGAACCATTTCACAAATTAATCTCACTCCTTGGAGTAGCTCTCTGAATTGGAAGACATTATTTCTATTGTACTAATATGAAAACTGAGGTTTCAAAGAAGTCCTCTGCTCAGGATCAGACAGCTAATATCCAAGGGATAGGATTTGGACACAAACCCAGGTGAGCTGACTTAACATTTAAGGTTCTTTTTAAAATTCAGCTTTCTTTGAAATCACTCTGATACGTCTGAATTCTCTTATCCCTGTAATGCCCCAGAAAGCTAGGAGATATAAAACTCCTTCTGTACGGTTACCCATTGAGGTAGAAGTCCTTAAACAGTATCCTCCATCAGTTGTCGTTTACTCATAATCCTTCAGCCTCATTTTGCATATTGGAGATATTTGCATAGATTTCTTTTCTCTAGCAGCTCCGAAGAGTTGCATTTTATTGCAAGAATAGCACATCAGCTTCAGTAAAATGAACTTGATAGACTCTGCCCTGGAGGTATTTTTCTGTGTACTACGTCAGAGTCTGATGAGGCTGACACTCCAACCCGTGCAAATTCCCACACACTGGACCCTTACTGTAGTCTTGCCTGAACAGCAGCAGGAACGTTGTGTGTGCTCAGCAGAAGTTGGAGTGGAAAGAGAAAAGTTCATAGACTCAGATTAGTGCATAAATCAGCTCCGCTGTTTTGGAAGGGATGATTTATCTAACTATAGACTAACAAGTAGAGATGTAAGGGAACGTTAGTAGCTCCACGGTGTCTTTAGGGAATATGGCCCAGCAGTCCTAGTAAATATTTGAAATTGCTGGGTAGTAGTACCGATTCCTGTGTGCATGTATATGCATGCCTCTGACTCAGTTTAATTTACAAATTAGACACAATAATAGACTAACAATGGTAGATTATAAGATAGAGCAATTACACAAATATGCTACAGTCAAAGTTATATGAATATGGCCTCTCCAAATAGTTTGCTTTGAGTTTTTTACTTACAGGTATCACTCCAGAGCTTCTCTGTGGCATATCTGCATTGCTAGTGTTACAACTCTTGCTTTCTCAGGCCATTACTAAGTAAAAGAAGGATTATTTTAGCCCAAGCACCATCAGGGCCATGAATCTTCCTGATGGTTGAGTCATCCTAAGCAACCAGTGGGTGGACAGTGTGGACATGAGGTCACGGTGACCCTCCTCCCATCCCCCCTGCTGCTCAGAATTTACCTGTTAATTTTTTCCCCAGAATTCTCCATTTTACATTTTCAGATCACAGCTGACTATGGGTAACTAAAACTGTGGATAGATAGGGCAGGAGGGGCTGGGACAGGCACCATATACTATAATAGTGAATCTGACTTACTATTGACCAGATATTTTTGGAGAGGTTATTTATTAGGCTTGATTTTATTGTGACCTGATGGAAACGTGTCATTTCTCTGACGTCCTCTTTGAAGACTTTATACGGTAAACCCAGAATCTGGCTCCAGCCCAAGGATTCTCTGTGCTGAAGATGTTCTGACATGACCCAGAGCACCAAACTGTACTGAATGCTAATTTTCTAGAGAGTCAAAACAGGATAAGTGAAAGAGAAAAATATGGAAGAAAACAGAAGGGAGCATTGCTTGGAGGTCAGCAGGCTGCAAGAAAGGCTCAGGAACAAGGGCTTGCTTTATTTGTGACGTTTGTTCTGAAATGAAAAGAAAAGCACATGGCCTCCCTGAAGCATAAACAAGCTCATCCTTTCTCTGAAGGATTTGCTTAGAGAAGAGGAGAACTTTAAGTTTGGAGAAAAGAGACAGAACCTCAGGACACTGGAGGTTTCAATCCTCCAACTAAACAGTAGATGGAGACACTGTACCTTTAACATGCTTGATAAATAGTTTCTTTCTTTTGATTATGTTAGGCATCTATCTTTTATAACTTAATCCTTATGGTCATAGACTTTGCCATCATGTATATGACATGTATGCAGAGTTTGCTATCAAATGAATTTTCTTAATATTTCAAAAGACAACAAATCTAAAAGGCAGATGGACATTCTCAGACTACATCTCAGAATAATGAAGGGCACCAGCATACTGTGCTTCTACCACATTTTGTCCGTATTTCTTTCTTGTCTTGAGTTCTATTTAAATCTTAGTGACACAGAGCGACTTGGATTGGTTTCTTTAGAGAACTGAGGAAAATCTCTCCCTCTTATATTGTCTACAGCAAAACTGTTTTAGGGCTGGAGATTTAGCTCAGTGGTTTCAGTGCCTACCTTGCAAATGCAAGGGCAGGCTTCGATCCCTGGTAACCACATACAACAATGCTGGGCGTGGAATCACCAGCAGTCAGTACCACATACCACAGTGTGGTGGCTCATGCCTGTTATCCCAGCAGTTGGGAGGCAGAGGAGGAGGATTTCTGGGAGTTCAAGACTGAGCTCAGGACCAGCCTGAACTATAAAAGTAAGACCCTGTCTAAAAAAAAAAAAGAAGTAGAAAACTTTTAATCATCACTCCTCACTGAGGTCCAACTACTACACTTTGAGAGCATGTGCATATATGTGTCCACAGACACATGTTGCATGTCTGCGCACACATACACACATCCACAGCCATCACCACCACCACCGCTGGGGCCACCTTGACCTATTTTGTTTTCCTCTCATTTCTGAATCTTTTGCCTTTGGATCTCTTGCTTTTAGTCATTTCTGTCCTTTCCTGTCTAACCTTTCTACTCGATTCTACACAGTTCCTTCTAGGAATGACAGGGCTCCCTCGGGCGGCCTTCAGAGCCCCTCCCTCTGCTTTTAGCTGCTTGGATCACGAGGCTGCATTGCAGCAACTTAGTTTCAGATTTGAGAAAGTCTCCAAATGGCAAGAAACAGCAGTGACAGTAACACTCCGCCAGCCTGTTAAAAACTTACTGAGGCCATTTTCCATTGCTTTTGCCTTTGTCTTAAAATGTTTAGTTCATGACTTAAGAAGTAAAAGTTGTAATGTTGGCCTTGAGCCTCTGCTTTCCCAGTGAAAGATCTTGGTATTATTAGCAAAAGGTGGGAAAGACTGTCCTAAATTAGTAAAACGTCTTTCACTGTTTCCCATCTTTGGATCTCTGTACTTATTTTTTCATTCAGACAAAAAGGCATCGCCTGTGTAAGATGCAGCCGCTTTGCTGGAGGAGAATTTCCTAGAAACCTGGAAATAGGCTCTTTCATTTAATAAGCTGGATCAGATTTTGGCCTCGGGATAGAAACTAAATGAAAACTCTCTCCCTTCTTCCTCTCCCCTCCTCCGCACCCCTCCTCTATCGTCTTTTTACTTATTCCTTCTGGCTACAAATTATTTCTGTGGTCCTTTCCTTACCTTCCTCTTTTTCACGTGGTAATATGTGTCTTAACCTACTGTCTGAGAGAACACAGAAGCCCCTGGAGACTGCACAGAAGACACTACGACAAACACCGATTTCAGAGCATTCTGCGACCGGCGAGGCCTCTGAACACGCAGCTCTCGCTGCCTCCTGCTCCGAGGCGTGAGGCGTGGGGTGCGTGAGCACAGAGCTCAGGTGGGGACCCCTCAGGCTGCCCAGCTCTGTGGGAATAGACTTAGCCGCCCCAGCAGCACAACTCACCATGAGCAGATCAGCTTCTGGAACATTGAGAGCTCCTGGTAAGGTTATCAGAACCAGAATGGCTAAATTGGAAAGATAGGAAGCAACAGCTTCAAATGTGGTTTCCTTAAGAATTACATAGGAAATTAGCATGATAATTATCAAATGAGCCTTTGACAGCAGTATAAATCGGTGGTGGGCTGGAGCTGGCCCGCACCGGCTAGCAAGGCTTGATCATTACATTTTCAGGAACTCTGGAAGCTGGTTATAAAATACAGACATCATTAAAAGGTAAATTAGTAAAATAAGTTATACTGAAATGGAAATCGGAATACCAACTCATGGCTCTGTTGTATTGTACTACTCCATATACTGTTGAGGTCATTAAAATGTATTGTTTATGTAAAGTTTAAGTGCTATATAATGTACTATTGAATCTCTCTTCCCTATTCTGCCTCGTGGTTGGAAATTGACTATTGTGAATGTATTTGATTGACCAATGGGACTCAAGAGATTTTCATCTTCCCCTAGAGAGCTGGCAGTTATGCATTTACCAACACACCACCATATGTCGTTGTTATCTTACAAATGAGAAATCAGAGGCATAGAGAGCAAAGAAGTCTTATAAAGGGTGAGGAGATCAAGATTCATCCACTGTTGTTCACAGGACATCTAACACAGGATGAATACTTGGGTTAGTCTTGTCTTCTGAGTGTTTGTACACTCAGTGAAGAAGAAGAGTCCCTTTATTACTCTCGATCTCTCCTGTCTCCTCTCACTGCAGTGTCTGTAAATTCCAAACCTACTGTCACTGCCTTCTGTCCCGTTTATTCTGCAGCCATTGTAGTGTATTTTGGGATCTCCAGCAAATACATTTCATAATCCATCAAAGAGCGATGATGTCCTAAGTTATATTACACCTAGAAATTCACAAGTTACCTCCCGCTCGGGGTGACTTCGGCTTGCAGTGGGGTAGGAGAACCTGAGAACAGAGGAGGACTTTTCATGCATTCAAGCTTGTGTGGGTGCAGGATGAGCACAGTGGACACAGCAAGCACACAGGAGGTGCCTGTCATGCTTGGGCACGAGCAGTCTATTGTGTCTGTAGTGACACGTTCTACCTCTCTGTCCTTGTTCAAGGTGGGCCTTGAACATCCTTCAAAGGAACATTTCAACATGCTTGCTGAGAATCTGCAACTGCCAAACAAATACCATGAGAATCATCGATTTTTTTTGCAATTATCATCAGAATCATTATTATCTTGTTTCCATTTGTAGTGTAGTATATGTGTTTTAAGATGTGTGCATACATTATTACCTTCAAGCTAGGTAATGCCTTTCAGGGAAGCATTTATCAATGGATACACTTAGGCATAGGGAGGATGCCTTCCCTTGGATGGTACAGATAATATGTCGATGTGAAACTTGACAATGGTTTTTAATGTCAGCGCCAAAATTAGCATTTAGTGAAATGATTATTTTAGGCAAAAATCATGCTATACTTTTAAATACAATATTTTATTTGGGTCCTTCAGTGTCATTATGATTTCTTATATGCTTTATGGATAAGGGCTCTGGAGCATACAATGAATGACTTTTCCCAGGATGCTTAGGAAGGTGGTGACAGAGGTGGAGCTGAACCCAACTCTGCCTGCTACATCAGATGTTCTGCACCGCCTACTGCGAGCTCAGAGATCCAGCTGTGGGTGACACGTACGCTTCCAAACTCCATTTCACTTGTGGGAATATGCACTCAAGCGTTGCCTGCTAAGAGGAGTGTGTAGTCTGCAGCCCTCATTCTAATGAGGTGCTTTTGGAAATTTCTTTTCTCTAGGGAGAAATTCATGAGCTTAATACCATAAGAGAAATAAGTGAGGGGCACATCAAACCACTCCATATTTTTGCCTTCCAACGCATGTTTGATCACCAATAATTTTGGATTATGAAAAAGTGATCTAAAAATATAAAACCTCCAATCTCTATTCAGTTGAATAAAGTTTAAAATGCAAACACCAGTGTGTTTTTGCACGGCACTTTGTGTTTCATTTTCTACGCCATGGATCCTTGCATCCCCAGAGAACTCTGAAGGCAGGTTTCTATGGAAATAGGAGCCAAGCACTTTCAGGGTGTGAATCAAAAAGTGCTTCCACCTCAGCCTATGGGACCCAGATGTGCTGGTTGTTCTAAAAGATGAAACTTCAAAGGCAAGCAGAAACCTGAGGACACTGTAGACCCAGATTCTACAATACTGAGTCTTTTTGGAGAAGAGTGTTTATCATTGTAAATCTTGGCCTTGTTCCAAAAGAAGTCAGTCTTATCTGTTATTCAAAATAGCTGTTTTTACTAGTGAGCAGCAGGGCATCACTGTGGGAATGACAGTTCTCTAGCTTTATGCATTGTGGTTAGCTCTGTGTATATTTCTTTGCATTTGAAGGGACCATACAGATTTTTATTTCCCTAATGAGAAATCAGACCTTCCAAACACTACTTGAGTTTTCTGTTCTGACCCTGTCACAAAATTAGCTGGCCTAGGGTCAATCATAAAATAAAGCATTTTTAGAGTATAATTTAGCAATTGCAAACACAAGGTGCGGAGCCAGACTGTCTGGGTCTAAACACCGCTACTTCTCAGAGATGATTCTTCTTGTTGACCCAGTCAGAAGCAACTCCGAGGGGGACGCCACAGCCTACACTTCTTTGGATGCTACTTTCCAGCACCTCGCCACATAGAAACATCTAGATTATGATTTTTTTGGTGCTTATTTTAAAAGGAAAACAGAGAAATAATCTTCTAGCCAAACAAGCATGGGCAAGACAATCACATGGAGTAGAAGGAAGAGTGTGCCGTGAGGGAGGGGACTCCTTGTATGGCATTTGGTCATTTGACTCATTGAGCCCTGGTTTTCCCAACTGTGGGTGAGGTTAGATTGAGCCAGGTGGACGACGGGCTGGGCGGATATAGTCTTGGATGAAAGGTGCAAGTATTTCCTAAGATTTCCGATTTTGACAAAGCAATGAAACCCTAATTTCACTGTCATGGCATTCTGAATAGAGCCTCCAGTATTAAAAACACACAAATGCATGTTTTACTCTGCATATGTATAATAGTAAATTTCTGATATATTAACCATTAGTTCTTGCTCACATCTATTTGGTAGCTTCATTAGATATGACAACAATCCTGAAGAGTCCAACATAATGTATTCTCTGAATAAATTGTGATAGGTAGACACAATCCATACCAGAGAGCAGGGGAGAATTTTAAATCCACTCAGAATGAGAGACGTGGTTAGAGAAGGGAAGTACAGTGAAACACCGCAGCCAGAGTGATTGCTGAAACTGAGACAGCAGCAGAAGGATGGGGCCCCTTAAGAGCTGCCCTGTTTGTCTAGAGGACAAGAAAACATCACACGTCCTGTGCATTGACAAGGAGTCATCCCTCTCCTTCATGCTTTAGGAAAGAAAAAAAGTCCCCAACTCAGAACTGAAGCTGAAAGCTGATGCAATGCAACACCGATTCACATTCCATGTAGAGGCGTGGATTCTAAGCTCATAAATTAAAATGTACGTAATGATCCTGGACAGATGAATTCTCAGTGAAATTCAGGTAGAATTCTCTACCTGGTAGAAGCAAAAGAAAACCTCTTTAGGGTTTCTATAATACAGGAGAAAAGATTCAAGTTGAAAATAAACAACCATTCAAAAAACAAGCCCCAAGACGAAATGAACCAGAAAGAAGGAAATCAGCAGGTACAACAAACTCGGGGATCAATATTATAGTAACTGGAGATTCTAGAAGAATCTAAAGGATAGGAAGATTAAGTAAGTGAAAAGATACCACAAAGGAAGAGGCCTCAACAGCTAGAGAAGATAATATATTGGAAGAGAAAATATTAACAACACATTAAAAATTTGGTGGAGATATTCACTCCTAAAAAAATGGAGCAGATGTATTGACCTAGTCTTTAAGTTAGTACTGATAAAAACTCTGAGATCAATCAGAGTGTAACTGAAGGGTGGGGAGAAGACACAAATGTTAGGATCCTTGAGTTCCAAGGGGTATCGTGGCGGTAAACTTACTGGGATTCCTTTGTTTTCCTTTGTGTAATCCAGATTTGAGGCCAGAGGAGGTGACAGTGATCACAGACAAACCTCCCCAAACCTCTTCACTCTAGTCAGAGGATGCTTAGAGGGGCAGTCTAGCAAGACAAAAACCTCTAAATAGTAACAACTACACTCCAGCAAAACACCACACAATAAAATTTTGTGCGCAGCCTCACAACTCTGAAGGGCTCGGAGGATCTTACGTTTCCACCCTCAGCGGGCCCATTCATTCACTAAGATGGTGTCAGAAAACACCAAATTAGGATTTTTTGATCCCAATCCTCATGATGCCGGTGGTGTACAAATCAGGAGCCATGATTCCCCCATTGCCAGCAGTTGTGTTGTGTTCTATCATCCTCTGCCTGCTGGGCTTGTGATAGAGAAATCATAGAAGAGAGTCCAAGACCTTTAAACACCACCTAGTAGTATTACTGCACCCCAGCAATGCAGTGGAGCCAACCTGGAGATCCCAAACTCATACTCTGTCCTAGCACTTGTGTTAAACACACACCCTTCTCTGCCTCGTCAGTGGAAGCCAAATGGGTTTCAGTAAACATGTGGCTAAATGAAGCCACTTCCCTGGCTAGGGCAATGTCAGAGGAAGACAGATGAAAGGGTTGTTTAAATGAGAGCTACACTCTCATGGCACAGTATCGCAAATTTCAAGTTTTTGAATAAATTATTCATACCAAGCACCAGATCAATTCCAAATGAATAAAACAACAACATCAAAATTCATATATCAATTGGGAGATGAGAAAAATCTTAGCATTATCTTACAGATATTTTGGAGAAGCCATAATAAAAATACATAAACACAAACAAGAGGAGAAAGAAGTTGCAGATGAAAATTACTCAAGAATATAGCATCTGAGGGCCGGGGAGTTAGCTCAGTGGTTCTGGCGCCTGTATTGCAAGTGCAAGGACCCGGATTCAATTCCCTGGTAACCACATAACAATACTGGGCATGGAGACTCACGCCCAGCAGCAGCCAGTACCACATACCACAGTGCCGGGTGTGGTGGCTCACGCCTGTCATCCCAGCACTCGGGAGGCAGAGGCAGGAGGATTGCTGAGATGTGAGTTTGAGGCTAAGCTGAGTGCCAGCCTGAACCACAAAGCGAGACCTTGTCTCAAAAAACCTAAAAAAAAAAAAAGAATATAGCATCTGAAAATTCTCCATTTGTCAAGCGATGCAAACTTGAAGAGTAAAAGAGATGGGCAAATGCCAAACAGAAACCTTACTGTAAAAACTTAGAAAATTAAAGACAAAGAAAAAAAAAACCCTTGAAATAAACTGTTAGAGGAAAAAGGAAGTCCTAAGTATATCCTTTTTAGATGTTTGCTGAAGTAATGCAATGGTAAAAGTACATACTCAACTCAAAAATAAATATTATCACTGCTTTAGGATAGTGTCCCTTCCCATCTAGTGAGAAAAATATAAAAACTCTCATAAAGTAAGAGGCAGAGGGAACTACCTTAACTTGGCATAGGTTTTCTAGAAAAAATAAAACTTGCCACTAATATTATACTTACTGGTTGAAGACTGAAAGCTTAGCCCAGAGTTTGGGAACAAGGCAGGATGTCTGGTCTCATCACTCTTATTCAGTATTGTGTTAGAAGTTGTGTCCAACACAACAAAGAAATATAAGCAATAAAATCATCCAGTTGAAAACTAAAGACGTGAAGTTCCTTTTTCTAGAGGGCAGAAAATCATACAGCAGAAAATCTGTGTAGAAAATCATACAGAATCCACAAAAGCTCTAAAACCTAATGCGTGCACTCAGCTAGTTCGCAGAGAATGAGACAGATACAAAAATCAGTTTGTGTCCTACGTATCGGCAATGAATATGTGAATGCTGAGAGTAATAATAAAATGCCACTTATAATCACTCAAAAATATAAATATAGGAAACACTGTTAGTGTAAGTATCCTTAGTATCACAGAAAACACTAACAAACCGAATCAAGTTGTACATAATAAATGGGGAGACATCATACTCATGGATTGGAAAAACTCAACATATTAAAGATGTCAGACCTCTCTAATTCATTACAAAGGTAAGATAATTCTCATTATTATCCTAGCAAGGTTTTGAGCATACATAGACAAAATTATTACATATTTACATATATGAAAATGTAAACTAAAATAGCAGAGGTGATTTTGAAAAAGAAAATGAGGAATCAGCCTACCAAATTTCAATACTTCTCTCTGTATAAAATTGTGTCTGTGTGATTTCACAATGTCTCCCCTTCTCCTATCCCCACTAAAGGAAAAACCCTTGTGAGACTGTGCATCTGTCTCACTCTGGGTTGTAGAAAGGGAACATTCATGGAGTTGGTCGAGCCCAGCCCATAGTAGAAGTCACCAATAGAACTTAGGTCAACCATAGTTTTTCCTACAAAGTGAGTGAGGATTAAGTGCCAATTCTTCAAATTTACTGTCAGTAGGGTTGTGTGTTATGACCTAAAGTTGTTCTGTTATGATCGAGTGACACTGGAGTAAGACACGCCTACCAGATCAATGGTGTGTAGCCCTGTGTCTGTGTGTGGTGGACAGGTCGGCTAGAAAACTGAAGAGGGAAGACCCATCTCTCACTTGCGGGCAGCACCAACCAAATCATTGTATTTAATTTTTAGAAATTCACTGTGTTCCTGGGTAACCCTTTCTGTAGAGGCTGATCGGTTTCGAGAGAAGTTTTGGGACTTGCCCCAGACCAGTCATCTAGAGTGAGTAGAGCCAGATTTGAGTGCACCTCCTGATTTCCCTTACACCATTTTGGTGATTTATTCTTTCATTGGCTTATGTGTCCCTATCCATGAGTGTACAGGAAAGTTGTTATCTACGCTCATCTAGCTGGGGCAGAGGAACAGGCACAGATGCTGTGCTGTGTGAAGTACCCAGCGCCACACAGGAGAGGAATTGCTCAGAACCCCCGAGGGCGCCCAGGGTCTTGCTTCCTCAGTGGCTGCTCGGTGCGATGCTCCTTCACATTCCCAGCAGTCCGTCTGTGGCGTGGCGCCCAGATGAAAACCCAGGTTTGAATGTTTGAAGTGGGAGAAGGGTTTTTCAAGTAGACAGAGTGAACTAATTTCCAGGCATTAATAACATGTCCATTTCTATTTCCTCTCTGACATCTACAGGACAGCATTAAATGCTCACTGGCTTGCTACATTTAATTTGAAAAAACAAATCCACTTCTGAAATCATGGGAGCAGAAAACATTAGTGGGAGGATCAGAGCTCTATTTTCATCCCAAGAATAAGGAGGAGTGGTCATGTCTTGACATGTTTTACAATAGGAGCTCAGTGTGATCATGATTAGAACAGGCATATGTCTGGATATTTGACAATATTGTTTGCTTTTATAGATTCATTTTTAGAGCTGTCCTTCTAACAATCTTGATAGTTTTTTAGAATGTCTTATATTTTAATCATTGCATTTGTTTCTCATAATTTTCTTCTAGTGACAGTCTTTCCAGTAGGGAACCCTGTGGCTGGTGAAAAGGGAAGTCAGTTGCTTGGTAGAGATGCAGTGGTTGGTCCAACCGGTCGGACCCATGTGTGGTGATGGGGCCATTTTGTTCCTTTTCTAACACATCATTCTCCTGTGCTTGCCCAGTTCTGTGTATTAGAGAATGGTCTTTAAGAAGCATATGAAGTATTCTGTGTCTGCATGAACTCACTTTCTCACTCTCAGACTGTAGCAGCTGGCTTGATATCTCTGGGAGGGCGGAGAGGCTTTCTTTGGCTCCCAGTTGCACAGTGTAAGTGGGTTAAGCCCACACTTGGACAACCTAAAGGTCGAAATGGCGTGGTGGAGAAGGCTGCTCATGTAACAGCAGCCAGGAGGTAGAGAAAGAAGGGGGCAGCTGGGGAGGGGACAGACCCTTCTGAGTCACAGGCGGTGACAGCCCTTCCACCAGGGCCGCTGGGGACTCACTCTAGATCAGGCACATTGACTCCGTTGATTCGCTGTGTACTGAGTACTCTGAGTGCTTGTCAGTGTTGTGAGAGGGTTAAGACTAAGAAGGTTCTTGCTTCTGTGGAGCTTATGTTCACATGTGTGGTAGAGATGGAAGGAGAGAGAGACTGAGAGGGATAGAGAGAGAGAGGGAGAGAGGGAGGGAAAGAGAGTGTGGGGTCAGTGCCATTTCAGGCATGAAATACGCAAAAAGAGATGAGGAGACCATGTTTTTTAGATAGGGTAAGCCAAGAAAAAGAGAATACAGTTTGAGTTGAGTCCTAAGTTGTGAGACTGCATCACAGAAGGGCCAAGAGCAGGTGCTGGGGGCAGACAGACAAGTCACAATGGCTGAAGACTCTGGCACAAGAAAGATAGCCACTGGCTCTGCAGTTCAAGCACCAGCGGAGTAGGAAGGAGTTCAACAGGAGTTCAGGCCATTTAGGGAAGTTTTATCATGATGAGGACTTTGCGCTTATTTCTATTTGCTGTGGCAATTCATTGATGATATTTAACCAGGGGAGGAATGCATTGGTGAAAAAAATGAAATTTTAAAGTCTAGAAACGGAAGCTTAGAATTGTTTTGGAAGTAAAGGATCAGCTGTAATTTTGAATGGCGAGGCAACTCCTTTGCGCATCTCCCCTCCGCCTCTCGTTTTCCCTCTAGACGTCCCCGGATGTGGCTTACAGATTATGTTGTAGCAGGAATGAAGCCTGCACAGAACCCGCAGGCTTGTGGTTTTCCTGCATATGTCGGTCCAGGGCGATGCCAGGTGGCGCCTGGAATAAGCACAGTGTAGCAGTTCAATCACTAGGGCATTTTCTTCTTACCAGGGGGCAGTGGATGCCGAGCGAATCTGATGAATTGTGTGGTTATTCACTAATTGGCAACTGTGACTGCGGCAAACCCAGACGCACCACTGAGGGGACCGCCCCTGGGTCGCGCGCTCAGAGTCACAGACCGCGGGCCCCTGCGGCGCGTGTTCCTTGGCAGTGGCGCACTTTCGAGTGTACTGGCAGAACCGTGTGGCCATCTGTCCATTCGGGGGGTTTCGGTGGTGCCCGTCATTAGGTTTACACTGAGCACGAGTAAAGGAAGAAAGACAACGTGCGGTGACATTTCCCACCTCTGTATTTGAAAGTGAAAATACGTGGGGGAAATGCATGTACAATATATCATTCTGAGATCGCCTGGAAGCAGCAATTTGAAAAGCTAAATTCAGACTTGAGTTGAGAACATCTGATTTGCAGTTGCTGTGTTTCCATGGTTATTTAGCGTTCGTCAGTGCAGCAAACCATTAAGCTACAGTGAGCCTCTATTTGAGGATATTTGGATAGCTGTCTCATCTGAGGTGTGATTTTCACTAGGGTTGTGTAGTTCTAGGAAACTGAGAAATATTTATGTATGATTATGTGCTCTTGAAAGTTTAAACCTTTCCTTTTAAAGCTCTGTATATGAAAACTCTGGAAAGGTTAGGAGTTACTTTAATACTGTAAGGTTACAAATAAATATTTGACCCAATATTCTTTTAAGACAGGAAGCAAGCAGACACGACACGGTTCTGTGATCCTTTTCTTTGGGTGTTAAACCCAATGTGCAGAAAGACTGGCTGAAAGATACAAAAGGTGTTAGGAGAGGTGTGTACAAGATAAGTAACTTCACTTCAATAAAGTATTTTTTAGCATTTACTTGGTGCTTACTAAAAAATTCTGGGGGAGATGTTGACCCTTTCCTTCACCGATCATGTATAGCTCCTTGGGGAGATGTATGTACAGTCAAATGTATTAGGACATTTAAATTGCTAAATGTATATTAGAGGAGTAGGCTAATGGATGGGAGAAAAAATACAACACACTAAAAATAGATTTTACCCCATATCTGTTGAGGAATGCTTCATAGCTTTTAAACAGAAAGTGATCCTAATTGTGTTCTGGAAAGATAAACTGGGAATCAGTGCAGAATAACTAAAATATTGGAAGAAGGTGAAGCCAGACGTGGAAAGATGGAATTACCTGGTTAAGTAACTAAATCAGGCATAGAGCTAAGTTAGCCCTTGGGCCTCTGCAACCTGAGCCAATTGCTTGCTTATTTTCTATTTCATGTGCACTTTCAAATTTAAATCATGAGTATTTGTACTGAATGGGAAATGATCCTTAGAATGAATCAGCTTTCATTAAATGGGATACTGGTTGACTATCTGAAAAAAATAAGAGAAAAAATACTGGATCTTGAACTTCAAACTTATATAGCAA
Organism: Petromus typicus; assembly: GCA_004026965.1. Taxonomy (NCBI): domain Eukaryota; kingdom Metazoa; phylum Chordata; class Mammalia; order Rodentia; family Petromuridae; genus Petromus; species Petromus typicus. The sequence goes on from PVIR01003128.1 coordinate 32,830, forward strand.
AAGATATATATCAATCATAGATTTAAGATTAAAAATTAATATTTTTAGAGATTAATGGACAAACTACCTACATACATGAACAAAAATTTATGACTATTTCATATATGTGAAATATGTATCTATAAAAATTGTGTATGTGAAAATTTATGTAGAGGAAAAAATCCAACCCATAAAGAAAAATTTATAAACATAACTACATCATTGTAATCACACTCATCACTAATATCATGTACCTAGAAACCTTCAATAAATAAGTCAAAAGACAAATAAAATAATTATTTAAAAAAATCTTTCTGGGGCCGGGGAGTTAGCTCAGTGGTTCCGGCGCCTGTCTCGCAAGCGCAAGGACCCGGGTTCGATTCCCCGGTAACCACATAACAATACTGGGTGTGGAGACTGACGCCCAGCAACAACCAGTACCACATACCACAGTGCCGGGCGTGGTGGCTCACGCCTGTAATCCCAGCACTCGGGAGGCAGAGGCAGGAGGATTGTGATGTGAGTTGAAGGCTGAGCTCAGGGCCAGCCTGAACCACAAAGCGAGACCCTGTCTCCAAAAACCTTAAAAAAAAAAAATCTTTCTGAAATTTGATATTTATAATATCAACTAATAATTCAATAGGAATTCAATCAGAAAGAATTGCCTAAAATACAAGAAAAATGGCCCACAGAAAATAAGTATAAATAGCAACAATATATGAACAGATGTCCAAGCTCACTTAAAGTATGAGAAATGTAAACCACAGTTTTACTGAGATAGCAGTTTCACATACCCGTTTGGTAGCTTGTATATCTGTATATACCTGTTGGTACAGCGAGGGGTGGGAGGAGAGGGGAACTCATGGATGCTTTGGAGCAGAATATTAATTAGCATCTGTGGGGAAGTACAGTTTAAAAATAGCACTGAAAATAACAAACATAATAAAATGCTCTTTAAACCCATAATTTATCTTTAAGAATTTGTCTTTAAGATACACATATCTCTGTTCTCATTAAAACCAGTACTGGTTGCAGGAGCGAAAATCATCTCAGCCCTGGACCGTTTGGAGAACTATCTAGGAGTCACCACACCAACCTGACAACACTTGCGCCCCTTAGGGACTCTCTTGCAGGAGGAAGCAGAGGCTCAGGGTGGTTTCACAGAAGTTGGCAAACACTACAGAACCCCATGCCATCGTCATTATTATCTAGTAATTTTATGCATTTCATGATGTTTCTGAGCCTGAAAGACTTGTCTTAGCCCAGAGAAAGGTCAATTTAACCCAAGAAAGAGTGAATGAATGCTCTGGGGAACTTTCATGAATTATTTCTAACTATATTACTTCTTATGAGAGGAATTTTAAGGCCAATGATTGGTTTTGACCTTCATCATGAGCTGAGAAATAAAGATGAGTAAATACCGAAGCATCACAGATATTTACATTGAACTTTCTTTTTAAAGTAGCAAACCACTGGAGAACATCTAAATATCCATCAAAAGGGAGTGATTATAGATTATTCCATAATGCAACAAAATGAAAATATAAACAAACAGTTTGAGAAGTGGTGTACAAAGACTTCCTTATTAATTATGAAAAAATTTATATGCAAACAGATGGATTTATAGCCTAGTATTTGTATAATATTGGATGAAAAGGGTAAATGTATGTATTCCCATGTATGTTCAGAGCTTGTTCTCTATATTTTCATTATCTGTCTGTGGTCTGTCTATATTAACACCACTAGGATATTATAAAATACAGTGATAAGATTTATTAAATCAGAAAACAGAACCTGAATGTCCGGGGTTTAGAGCTACAGGAGATCACTTTCACTGTATAGCTCTGCTTTTGTACTATTTGGTGGTTTTGTGCTGTGTGAATGTACAGCGTATGGAAAAGTAACATTAAAGAAAGGGTATAGCAAACCATCAGAAGTGCGAGGCATTCTACTCCACAGGAACACAGACTGTCAAACCCACCCCCCCATCTAATTTCTTATTTAGTCTTTGTTATCCTTCCTTTTCACTAAGGGGAAAATTGCCTCGTAAACATAACTGAACATTACCCAGTTTGGAAGTAGAAATTAGATCTGGCTTCACATTTTATGAATTTGGTCCTCTTTACATATTCTAATCCCTTGCTTGTTTCAATAAACCTTTCTCTCTCTCTTTTTAATATAATGAGCACTGCTAAGGTATACGTGTGTCTATGGATCCAGGGCAGAATTTTCCATTTTTGCTTTTCCCTTTTAGAGTTTTAGGAAGTTTGGAATGAAGTTGAATCCGAAGACACCTTGAAGCGCAGTGATGAGAGGGAAAGTGAGAGAACACGGGTAGCTTCTCCAAAGTTAGGCTTCAGATTGACACTCAGCTGGCAACTCTGCCCCATGGCAACTTGCAAGTACAATAAATCATTCATCCTTGGTGGGGAGGTCACATTATTACGGGGCACATGGCGCGGCAAGGGGCAGGGGGAGACTCAAGAGCACCAGAAGAGCTGCTTTTGTCTATGCATCCTGTGGACATTATTAAGTTCTACTTTACTTTCAAGGAGAAAATCATGCCTGGTAATTATGTGTCTCCTGCTTGTCAGCTCCTAAGAGATCTGCTGACAGATAGGGTGCCAATTATATTGACAGGTTCTGCTCCTTGAATTCCGCAGTGGCACGGCTTAGTCTTGCCCTCTCCCACCTGCTAAGAGCAGATCGTTAGAACAGGTAGGGAGACATCATCAGGAAAGGTACACAGCCAACAAGGCAGAGGAGCCAAGTTTTCTTTTAATCATAATCCTCCTTCCAACTGAGCAAGCTCCATAGATGAGACTCATGTAGAACCAGAAACCTCAGAAGCACCAAGGCCTAAGAAGACAGAAAAGGGGTGAGAAAGGTTCCACGCTGGCCTCATTTAAATGAGTTTGGCTGGAAGAAAAGCCACCGACTCATGGCTTGCTTTTGTTATTGCTGTTGTTTGATTTTAAAAAATAAGGCTTCTTTTCTAGTAGGGTTAATTAAAGTCTGAGTCTAAGTATGAAAAGAGCGAAGGATCTGACTCAGGTCTTGTGCCTTATAATTAGAAGCACTCATGATATTGACTTGGCTAAATAGCTGTGCTGAAATTAAAATAGCTACAAGAAGTTATTTTCTTCTTTGCATAAGCAAATTAAAGTTTAGAGTTTATATCCAGTGTTGGCAAGGAACAAATGGACATTTTTTTTAACCTGTGAGTGACTATTAAATTTATACAGTTTTTCCATCAAGAGAAAAGCACATTGTTTCAGGTATTGTTAAAATGTTCAGATATATTCAACAACAATTCTATGTGTTTATTTTTTAATCTCATATTTTGACAAATATGTGAAGATATAAGTAGAAGGATGTTCATAACAGTATTGTTTATAATTAAAACTATGAATCTT
>PVIR01003128.1:36324-56236 GCA_004026965.1 Petromus typicus
AAAAAAAAAAAAAAAAAAAAAAAAAAAAAAAAAAAAAAAAAAAAAAAAAAAAAAAAAAAAAAACTATGAATCTTATAGTATTATAGAGAAAATTGGGTATGTAAATATTAAGCTATTAAAACTATGATGTTAATAAATATTTATCAATACGATAAGATTTTTACACATTATGTAAAAAGATATACTAATGTATATATTGGGTGAGTATGTTTTTTACATAGGGTATGTGTGATACAGGTAAAATGTGAGAATATAATAGAGATACACTCAGCAATATTTTTGTATGACAGGCTCAAAAACCTCTCTTTTCCTGTACTTTGTCACATTTTTTCATTTTTCCATTCTGAGCATTGTGAAATTAAAAAGGAGAAATATCTGTTAATTGATTTACGACTTAAGGCATTCTATATTAATTTTAATTTGGAATGATAATAAAACAGGTACAATCGCTCTACTAAATAAAACTAGTCTGCTAGTATTTTGTATTTAGTAGCATGTGTGGAGAGTGGCTACCAGTTACATAGCATAATTTATAAGTAGGTGAGTAGTAGAGAGCGAAATTGGGTCAATGTACAGAGACTTTGAATCTTCAGAGGTCTGTACTATGCCCAAGGGTCCTTCACCAAGTCCTGAAGGTCATCTGTTTTTTGGACGTCGGTCCCAGAATGCTGCTGAGGTTGGCCTCAAACTCCTGGAACTTGAGACGTCCCTCTGTCTCAGGAAGGGCATGGGTATGCATCATTGTGATGGCTAGACATCTGTTCTTAGATATTCTGATTGGTCACCAGACAAGAGTAACTAACACTGGTGTACATTGAAAGTTACATGAAAGGAGATCAAGTGTACTTGTGGAGGAGAAAGCAAATGAAGTCAGTAAGTTTGTAAGGTCAGTATATTTGTTCGGGACAAGTATAGCTTTTTCATCACTGCAGTATTATTAGGCTCAAGGAAGTTGTTAATATATATTTTTAATATATATATTTAAAATTGTGTATCTCTCTATATATAAATTATATATATAAAACCATATAAAAATCATATGTATATAAAACCGTACATATACTCATATAAAATTATATATAAATCATATTATATAAAATATATAATTATAAATTATATAATATAATTATATACAATTATAGAAATCACATATATAAATCATATGTATACATTATACATATAAAATTATATATAAAATTATATATAATTATATATATATGTTATGTGGGCAGTATACTAGTTAAGCACATTTTCTTCTAGAATTGGATTTCTGGCTCTAAATTCTATTTTACCACTTATTCTATATCTTACTTAAGACATATTACTTACAATTTTTGTTCCTTTACTTACCTATTAAAAATATTATAGAACCTGTCCCCTAGAGATGTTATAAATGTTAAATTAAGTGATATGAAGTGCTTATGGCAGTAATTGATTGACCAAATGTTGAAAATGTTTTTCATGTATATTCTTGTCAACATAGAACAAGACAGTAGGTTGTGGCTAGATTTGGATCAATTGCAGTTTAAAAATCTGAAAAAATAGAGCCGGACCCAGTGCTCCCTAAGTTCTGTTGTAGTAGATTTTTTTTTCTTGTTTCCTAATTGTGCCCAGAAAGAGAATCTATATGATCTGTATGGTAGAAAAGAAATAAATCCAAAGGGTGAGGAAACTTACTTCATAACTTAATTCAAGAAATTTAATTCTTATAAAACATATTTTATATTTTAACTATATAAGCACAATTTCTAATCACAAAATAGCCTGTAAATTATTTTATCTCTGAATTGCACTTTTCACTACTTGGAAGTAGAGGGAAGTTACCTCCTTCCTGAACTTCGAGTGTTAGTATAGCCATGTAAGAGGCATCCCACCCTATTCTCCCTTATAGGATACTGATGTGGACATTGAACTATAAACAGCAAATACGAGTTTGCTATCCTTTCTCCTTTCATTCTTGGTTTGCAATATACTTGCTCTATAGATGTTAATCATATTTCTTCAACTAAAATAAAAGACATCAACATTACTGAATTCTTTACACATGTCCTTTCTAGAATACAGACCTTAAGCAATTGTAGGCCATTCCAGGTTTGGCGTGTCACGTGTGGGCATGTGTGGTTGGGACTCAAAGGGCTAGGTGTGCAAGAGCTGGCAGGATGGCAGTGCTCACTGATGGAACAGTTTGTGTCTAATTTTGTGACTCCAAGTGACTAAGAAGTTCATTTATCCCACTAACATATAGTAAAATGTCTTGGCAGTAACTGTATAATTTAATCTTCCTCCTAAAGGCCAGGCCCAGTTCGAAACTCACTTTAATGTCTAGTGTGAAAGACACCTGGTTCTCAGACCTTACATTCTACTTCAGGAAATGGTTCATACAAAGAAAACGAGAAATCCAGTGTTTTTTTAGACAACACAGAATCATAAGCCAAATCATAGCAGTTACAATGGCAAGAGCAGCTATGGATACGATGCTGGATAAGTCACTAAGCTCCCTGGGAAGTTGACCATTGGTTTGTATTTGATTTCAGAGACCTTTCTCTAAGGCTTGGAACTCAGAGCCCAAGATACTTCATCGTAATTTTAAGTTCTTTCAATTTCTTTGTTGTAAACAAACTCTGAATTTTAGAACATGATTGGATTTGCAGAAAAATCGTGAAGATAGTATAGAATTCCAAATGCCTGATCTGCCATCCTCACTGCCAGCATTTCACACTCATAGGGCACATTTATCACCATTTAGACACTTTATTATTGGCTGAGATTCACACTTCACTCCTTAGTTTTTATCTTCCTATTTTTTCCATGAATACTAAGTATCTGAGCAAATTTTTAAATAACCTGTTGTTTCTCCAGTGATTCATACAGCCCTTACTATGGATCAAGATTCCAGATGTTCTGTGTGACTCTAAATTCTTTATTCTTCTTCACTGATCTTGTTTTTACTTTTTTGAGGTGATTTCCATTGTATTGATTAAGATAGCTTTATAATAATTTGATGTTTGATTGGACATTTTGTTCTGACTTGTTTTTCAACATCACTAGGATTGTGTAACGATTACATCATGAGTATTTTTGGTGTGTAGCTAGTCAAATTTCTTGACAGTCATTACTGGGAATTTATTCTGAATTTCCACAGACTAATATAAATACTATTGAATTGTGAAATCTATGAATTACATTTCAAATTATTAATATTCATTCTGGACTATTTACTATTTATTCACTTACCAATCAGATGGCATACAGTAAAAACATGATAGTGTGTGGCTGAGATAGGTTAGAGGGAAAAGATCATTTAAAGAAAGAAAACCAAGGAACTACATAGTGATGATGACAATACATCGGGAACACCCACCTGCATTGTAAAGTCACTGAGAATTATGACTGGGGCAAGGCTGATGGTGGAGAAGTAAAACTGGGATAGTAGCTGAATTCTTCAAGACTCATGGAAAAATACCAGGGTATGAACAGGATATGAAGAGATGAGTCCATGTGGTCTAGGATTATAATTTGAAAGTCAAACTTGAAGTCTTTGAGGCTGTAGAGGAGATAACAGCATGGAAGGAGCAGTGACCACCATCCACACCTTGCTCTCCCGTGAGGACAGACCCATGCTGATACTGGGGCATTGTGTTTGTGGCTGTGCCTATACCCAGAGTCTAGGCAAAGACAGGCAATCTTCCTTATAATTTTCTTGCTGATTATTATTATCATTTTAATTTTATTTGCTTCTTTGTGTGTGATAGTGGGGATTGAACTCAAGAGCTTTTCACTGAGCCACAGCCCTGTCTCTGCTTACAGCCCTGTCTCTGTTTCATTTTTTATTTTGAGATAGAGTCCTATCAAAGGGCCCAGATGGGGTGGGCTCAAACTAGCAAATTTCATGCATCAGCCTTCCAGCCTCCCAGCCTCACTTTTCCACTGAAAACAGCCTTTGGGTCTTGGCATGTGGGGGAGTGCTCACTCTGCCTTGGACAGTCTGCAGACCTTTCTCTTGAAACTTCATTGCCCAACACATGCCCTTTGCTCTTGCATCTGCTGTTTCTGTCACCCAATCCCTTGAGGATTTATCAGGTCACTATATGGTCTGGTTCAGTAGCATCTCTATTTGGCCTCTGATGTCTGCTTTATTTCCTTTATGCCCTTATTCTGCAAATATATATTTTTATAATATGCCTCTAGCATATTTTCAAACATTTTTAGTGCATTTCCAGTCATTGTGCTGAAGATGAAAATGTTTTGGACTTACTTTTCCTCCTTAGGAATGGACAGACAGGGCTGGGGATTTAGCTCAGTAGTTCCGGCGCCTGCCTTGCAAATGCAAAGGAGCCAGGTTCAATTCCCAGTAACCACATACCACAAAGCTAGACATGGAGACTCACACCCACCAGCAATCAGTACCACATACCACAGAGCTGGGTGTGTTGGCTCAGGCCTGTAATCCCAGCACTCAGGAGGCAGAAGCAGGCGGATTGCTGTGAGTTTGAGATTGAGTTCAGGGCTAGCCTGAACTACAAAAGTGAAACCATGTCTCAGGCAAAAAAAAAAAAAAAAAAAAGACAGACAAGACAAATGGGTCATTTGCAGCCAAATAGCTGGAAGGGGGTGGGTGTTACATCACATGAATAACCTAGACACAGGAAGACACATAGTGTGCATATTCTTAAACATAGAATTTCAAAAAAGAAGTCAACTTTTGTCAGGAAAATTATGCATAATTTTGGGAAAAATAATTTCATAATCAAGTTATAATTAGGACAGTTTTCTTGCCTGCAAGATGGCTATGGCATATAAAGACATAACTCCATTTGCTTCCAGTTTAAGCTAAGATCTCACTGGTCCCATGATGCTATGATGCTCCAGGACAGGATCATATTAGTTTAAGGCATGTTGAGGATGGACACAGTCCTAATCAATAGAAATTCCTCACTGTTCTAGGATGTACTAAACCATCACTCTCTGAGAACCTATTAGGTTTGTGACTCTTTATGTACTAAACCCGCCAACCCCTGGAGTGACCTGCCACATTCATTACTCCCCATATCCTGGATACAGTGTGGCAAGCCCAGGGTCTTTCTTCTCTGCTGCCCACAGCAGCATTGATCAGACTCCAAACAGCTTCTTCTCTAAATCTCATTCTTTTACCTTTTCTGTATACTTAGTTAATTTACCTTATTCTGTTGGCTCATAGGAGACTAGAACTTAATTGCAGAAGTTCTAATAGCATCCTCTTTTCCTGTTCTCTGCAAACCTGAATGTGGAAGAGCAATTAGAAGAGATTGGGAGATTGGGGGGGGGGTTATGGGCAAGGGAAGGTTGGGTCACAGGAGCCAAAACAGAGTTAGAGAGAAAGAATAAGTTCCAGTGTTCAGTAGCACAGAAGGATGTGTACAGTTCATAATACTTTATTGGATATTTCAAAGTCTGTGAGAAGGGATCATGAATATGCCAAACACAAAGAAATGATTGGCAGAGAGAACTGCTAATGACCTCAATCTGAGGAGTGTATGCTGTATGGAAGTGTCGAAATATTACATCAGACTTTCTTGATGTGTACGGTTAATACATGTGGAGGAAAAATAAACTAGATAAAGTTTACATGAAAACTAAAACTTACCATATAATGTTTTCCAAACTTTGAAACTGTAGAAATAAGGCAACATTTTAAAATTTCTATAAAAGTAGTTCATTTTCTGCAGCACTTTAATATCAACATATATTGTTCAAATATTTGGTAAGATTCAAACATTTCATTTTCACTTTATGAAACTTTGCAAATATTCTAATCATATATAGTCATTTATGTAAGTGGTTGTTTTCTCAAAGAATAGAAGAGTATATGTGTTTGTACCAAAGCATGGATGTTAAAATATTTGAACAGCACTTAGATAGTGTATTCTAATAAAATAATTTCCTCTTTTCACTGTAATATGCTACCACTTAAATATGAAACAACATTTTTAAAATTTTCTTTTAGGCATCACACATTTGAATCATGTGTCACTAATAAAGCTGGTTCAGAGACTAGCCCATCTGAATGCCCCTACTATGTCCCATGTTTTAGAAGACTTTCCTTGAAATTTTCAAGTCTCCCTTCCCCATCTCCAACCATCAGCATAATAGTACTTTTTATGCAAGATTTCTGAACTCAGATCCTTTTTCTTGTCCTCTGTAGGATCAACCAGATGCCCAGAGACATCCCCCAAACCAGTAACTACATCATTTATTACAAAGCACTCTTTCCACAGCTACCTTGTTCTCTCTGAAGTTACCTAATTTATTCGTCCAGAGGCAGTGTGAGATCACAAAGGTACCACCACAGTGGTTTGGAGTGACTGAAGGTGTTTAGAGATAGGATCTGCCAAATATGTTTTGTGTTTACACTCCGTGGAGGAGGAGTCTGTCCTAAAGATGTGTTATGAAAACATTGCCCCTACAACATTTCTATGATCTGTTTCTTTGAAAGTAAATACTAACGGGCAACTTTCCCTTATCACTGATATTTCTCATGAAAGTGACTCTAGTAGGATTCCTGATGGGTAAATTGTGTTAGAGCTCATACAATATTCTTCTGTCCACCTCTTTTTTTTTAAAGAAGATATTGTGAACTGTTCACAGGACTCTGGAGGTGCAGCAGGTTCCCTGAGCTCACTGGAGTTCACAGCATAAAGGTGAAGCTCTGGGTTCCTTGAATAATTAGGCCTCAGTTGCAGCTTGGTCAAAAACAGTGATAAGAATAGAGTGAAGGGGGAAAAATGATGAGATTGTAACAAAAAAGTAAGGAAACAAATTTTATGTATGTGGGGGGGCGGTAGGGTGAGTAGGGCTATGGGAAAAAGTGAGAATTAAGTTGTGTCTTACACTGGTACAAATCCCCATTATGGAGTGCAATCATGATGCATATATGTAATGTACCAATAAAGATTAAAAAATTAAAAAAAGAAAACAGTGATAAGAGCTCCATCTAAATCTGTGGCTCGGATGCCAAACTATGGTAAAAGAGAGGCCATTTGCACTGGTATCTCAAGTAAAAGAGTTCTAGGGAAATTTACAGTTTGGTTTTGCTGACCCAGTAGATTTAGATGAGAATTGAACAGTGCTGTTGGTTTGTGTGACTTTCTGCTGGGGGCTGTGCAGAGACTGACGGACAGACTAACACCGATCAGAGTTTGTCCTCAGTGCTGTAACAATCTAACAATCTGAAGACACCCGGAGAAGACATGGAAAAAGAATCCTCTACTTTTCGTTTTCTCTTGTTCCAGACTCCTCCTGTCCAAGGGTGAAAGCACATAGGGAGACAGCAATTTAAACTCAATAGCAGGAGATACAAATCGATTCTTATGCAGTTTTTGTTCATTATGAGTGGAATCTTTGGAGATAGTAATTCATTCATTACCATCCTGTGCAAATGGAGAATGATGATAGAAGTATCCATGTAATCATCTGTTCTCTGCATAGAGAATAGAGAAGTATCCAGAATGCTATTATTATACAATTGCCCGACAGGCCTCTGAGGAAATGACAGAGAACACGAGACAGGTGAGCTGGGAGTTTGTTAACTTATACTGTAGGAAACAGGAGAAGACCTGCAGAAGAATTCTAAGGATTCAAGAAGTCCACCCTCCACCTTCAGAGCCTTAACTAATGAGTTGGAATCCGACCCCAGCCTCCTTCTCTCCCTCTGCTAACCCATTTTGTATTCTACATGAAAGGCTAAGAAAGGAACGGCAGCAAGTCGAGAAACCCACCAGCTGCCTACGAGACTTTGGGGCCAATTTCTCCTGAAGCAAGTTGCCAAAATCTTGTTGATGCAGAAAGAAATTCGAAGGATAAACTGCGAAAGGGAAAGAGAATGGGGGGAGAGGAGAAAGCATAAATGATAAATAGGTTGTGGGAGAGAGCCGTTTGTTCTGTAATTGACAGTTCATTCCAACTCCTTGTTAAAGTCCAGGGGTGCAGTGCTGTGGCCACAAATTAATAGACTGAACCGAAAGCAACAGGGACAAGGGCAAAGGTGTCGACAACAAAGCAAGTACCTCATTATTTGAGCTAAAATTCCTCTGATTGATGAAATCGGTTTCTCCAGGCTCTGTGACTCAGTTTGATCATCCAAAGTGCTATAATGTTCGCATGAAAAGGAAATAACCAAACATGCAAACAGTAAGTACAGTCATTGCATTAGTTACTGAGGACTACCGTATAAGAGCAGCACATACTGGGTGTCTTAAGCAGCCCTACTCTATTGCATCACTATTTTGGAAGCTAGACATCCAAGACCGATGTGTTGACAAGCCCCATCTGAGTATTCAGATGGAGAATCTGTTCTGCGCCTCTCCCCTTTGCCGCCAGTCTGGAGCTTGTAGAAATATTAACCCTTTCCCTGTCTGCATCTTCTCACAGATACCCTGTGTCCAAACTGCCTTACTCTAAGGACATAGTGTATCAGATCAGTGTCCACTCTGCTGACTTCATCTTAAATATAGCATCTGCAAAAAGCTATTTCCAAATATAGTCACATTTATAGGCCCTGAGGATCCAGACTTCAACTTAGGAACACTGAGGGAAATACGATTCAAATAACAACCATGAATATATTAATTTTAATATTGTCTTTAAAAAACAATGGAAAATGGAAGTCATAAATCTTGCATTTGAATTAAAGAAACTAAATTCTAACACAGTTCATGGGACATTATTAATGGTGGCTCTAGTCACATTGGAAGTGACCACGTTGTTTGCATTTGCAGTATTTGGGACACAATGTAACCTGTGAGTAGTTTTGAGCATGATACCTGCACTGTATGCCTCAGGCAGGAAAAGGATCATAGATATTGTGGGACCTAATTTTATAATAATTCAAATATCTCTTGCACATAAAATAGCTGGTACAGCTTTTGCTAAAAATAAATGATGACTTTTAATATTAAACAATTTATATTCTAGTTCCACTTTTATAAAACCAAGTTTAGTTTGCTTTTCCCTTTGCCTCATTCCCTCCTTGATATTACCTTTAATTGCTTTGCAGGTGAGGTTTTTGTCTGAGGAGAATGGGCATATTCTGCATAAAAAAAGTTTTAGTCAGGAAGAACATGGAGTAAACACTTCCCACAGAGCATAATTTGGTGAGGAAACAGGTGAACCTACTTTCAGCACGATGTAAAATTAAAAACAGTTCTCTGATCTTGGAAATTATCCCTTGATTTCACCCATATTTATCACATTCTGAATATCTTAGGAAATGAATCACCATCACATGATTAAAATAATATCTCTTAATTTTCAGAGTCCCACTGGAAATAAAAGCGACCTCTCCCATATGTTTAAAGACATTGCTGAAATGATTGAAGTAGTTATGCGATGAGTTGATACACATGATTTCAGAAGCCCCAGACATTACACACACACAGATACTGCCCCACTGCCGGGGTCCTCAGGTTAGATTGTGTAAGCTTGTCCCATGGTGCGAGGGTCAGGAGGGATGAGCCGAGCCCTGCGATTGTTTTATGCCGCTGGTTGTCTAACGCAGAGGAGAACTGCAGCGCAGAGTGGGGCCAGGATTAGGATTACTTCCTCCTGCTCAAGTTACCATTTCCCAGTTTTGGAAAGTTAGATCTGGAAAGCACCTAGAGACCACCCCTTTCCCTTGGAGGTGAGAAGACAGGTAAAGTGGCGACGGTCATTCGTGTCTCACGGTACACCGCGGTCTAGAGCCGGGGACCCCGCGCTGAGATTCCTTTCACCGTATCAGTAACTAGTTCTGTGCTTGGAAAAAATCTTCCCTTCCATTCCAAATGCTTGAAATTTCTGCTCAGAGCTGGTCCTACTGTCTCAAGCACCAGAAAAATATTTTTGACCATCCCTGGATGATTCCACTAATGTATACTTGGGGGCCGGGAGGGAGAGAGACAGTGGTGGAGCTCAGCGTTGAGGTACGCTGTCAATCACTTAGCAAGGGAAGGAATGAGAGGAGTACGAATCTTCTGAGTTTGTCTGTTTATCATATGTGCTTATAGGATTTGACAGTTTCACTTTCCAAAATTGAATTAATAAATCATCCACAGTCCTGGCTGGAATAGTTAATACACTTTTTGTGCCCCAGCAGAGAGGAAAATGGTCCTGTTTTCCTTTGCTTCATGACACATTAAGCCTAAATAGAATTAATGATTGAACTTTGGAACCATATTTACTGTGAGGAGCTCTACTTGCAAGCTGGGTGAACTTCTGAAACACTCAGGAAGCTTCTTATAAGATTAAAAATAAATTGTTATTGGCTCTAATAACTTTCTAGTTTTTGAGGGAACATTATTTTATGACATAACCTACGTATAAATCTGCTAGTTTTTATGTATATCACAACTATTAGATAAAGATCACCTGTGTCTTGTTGCTACTGTTGCGTATTATTAAACTATTTAATACCTTGACTCTTCCAAAACTCTTCTTGCCCCATGGTGGGTGGTAGAGAAAGGGAAGAAAGGGTAAAAGATAAGTTTAAAAAACCCCAGAAATACAATTTTTGTTGTCCTTTAAGGGACTATTTAAGAGAAAGGAGAGGACATTTCATCTTGAGACCAGGCTCTGAAATAATTCCTGTTGTTTTCTAATCGATGGGATATTCTGATATAGAGGTAGACAATAGCAAGGACAATTGCACATTTTAAAATGTGGAAATAAGCACAGAAGTCAGACTTTCTTCTTGCTAGGGCAGTCAATCATTGAAATGCTAAGTTGTGATATCTAATGAGTAACTCAATCATACTTTTAATGAAATACCTGTTAATGTCTTAAAGCTAGAGCAAAACATGTTATTTTACTGCAATATTATTGGAACATCTTCCCAACATACACAACTATTACTCAAAAAAAAAAAAAAAAGCCATTTTTGTAGTCCAAATGTCTTATATTTTGTCTTAGAATTGTAGGACAAGAAGGGAGATTATAACAGTATTTTCTTCATTTGTATCCAGAGTAGAGTTTTAAAGAATGAATACTCATGTTTAGAAAGCCCCCTTTCATCATGCGTATTGTTTGCAAAGATTAAGATAGAGTATGTTCTTTAGAGAGATTTTTTTTTCCTGTAAAGATAAATTAACTTGTTCTCTAAAAGCATGAGTTTGAATGCCAGTATGTACACTATAGAAATGGAGACTCAATAGCTTTTTAGGTTATTCTGTAGTGTTAAGAATTATTTTTTTTTATAAAAATGTGAATAACTTGTGGATTATGCAAACCTTAAAAATGTGTAGTTGAAGAAGGGAGAAATGTTAAGAAAATGGAATTAAATATTTTACCATATGTCACATGCTAAGTAACTCAAGCCACCTTCTTTTAAAAAGAACATACAAATAAAGAATCAGGACAGGCACTGACCTCCGGGGGCCACCTTTATATTTTCCCACTAGATGTAGGTGATAGCACGTTATTTACCTTTTAATGTAACAGATGTTTTCTCTAGAAACTACTCTCCTTTGAATGCTAATTATCACAGATCAAGCTTTCTGAGGAGCAGGGCAAGACTTCTGGGCAGAAGTTTAAATTCTGGAAACAATGACTTGAGTTGACAGAAGCCAGACTCCCATAGGGCTGTGCTGTAATTCCCTGTAAACCAGAAACAAGAAGTCCAAACCAAGTGCGTGCACTAAAATTTCCTCCAACTCAGCAAATATGAGCAGAGTCATTGGCTGTCATCTCGAAGGGCCCAGCTTCCCACAAAGCCCTTCTCCTTCCCAGGCACCTCGTAGGCTGCACAGGAGACGAGAGAAGTGGATTGGTCGTGCTGGTTGGGAGGTAAAACAAGAGCAGCAACACTCCAAACACAATGCTCCTGCTTTCCTTTTACATCCTAAAGTACTTATTTGAAATGCTGGATTAATTGCATGTTTTAGCCAGTGGCACACAGGGAGTGAACTCTATCTTCGGTCCATCATTCCGCCTTTACCCACTGCTGGAACTGCCTTTGCTCAGTTAATTAATCCCACCGAGATTTCTCTCCAAATCATGTTTTTGTCTCTTATTTCTGAGAACTCAAATTGATGGTGACATGCAAAGCCCTTGCAATCCTTAACTTACCGCTTGAGAGCAATGATAGATGGTAAATTAATCAATTTGGGACATCATAATCAAGTCAAAGTATGAAAGGGAAAGAAGACACAAAACGGTGATTTATTAGGTTTTAATGTTTTTTCTTACTATCTACATCTCAGGATAGCAATTGAGTTTGTTCTTTTATCTCAGGAGCCTCAGACACTCAGATTGCAAAACCAAGTGAGACCACTGGCATTGGCTTGTGGGTCAGCGAGGAGCCAGAGGGGGCAGTGAGGAAGGAAGCAGGCGGGAGGATAAGGGAGGAGGGGAGAGAGAGAGGTTGAGGTGCCCTGTCCCCCTGTGTATTTATTTCTATTTGCTGTGGGAAGGCAGGCTGGGGATGCCTTCTGGGTCCCAGTTCTGCTGCCCTCCTCCACTCTGTAGAGCTAGCTGGCTGCCCGTCAGGACTCAAGGTCTGTGTCAGCTTTGCAGGCAACTTTTCCTGACCATCTCCTTTGGAGAAAGGCGTGCCCTTAGTCTTAATCTAATGGCATCATAATTGTCCACCTTTTCATTTGTGTGCTTTCCTTTTCCTCTAGCTATCGCCACATCTCTTGAAAGTATCTTTCTACCTTTTTCACTCCTTTATTTCTTACTAAGAACACTGTGGCTCTGGGGGGGTGGTAGGGTGGGTAGGGCTATGGGAAAAAATGAGAATTAAGTTGTGTCTTATACTGGTACAAATCCCCATTATGGAGTGCAATCATGATGTGTATATTTAATGTACCAATAAAGATAAAAAAAAAAAAAAGAACACTGTGGCTCCCAAACAAACACGCATTACATGAAAAAACCGAATGCCACTCTGCTTTTTGGTTGTAAGATAATGTAACTTGATAGGGCTTTGTTTTATTATTTGTATAATGGAACAACTTGTCATATTCTGTCACAGGATCTTACCAACATAAAATGCTGATAAACACAAAAGATTTAATTTTTCTCTTTCAGAATGTGTTCAATAAATACAGGCTATCATTATTTTGTTGAATGTGAGAGTACTAAGGCTTGGAAGTTGTTTACAGATGTGGTTTAGGATTTCAAAGGGAGCTTTTCAGAGGGACAACTCAATCCAAACTGAGTTCTCTTCTTGGCTTGGCAGACCGAGATCCACTCAGAATGTTCTTGCAAAATGAAGACAAAGGCAAGGCATATGCAGAGTGGAAACAGACCTCCATGAAAACACAAACCTCTGCTTCCAAGGAGAAAAGGATTAGAAGGAAATTCAGACCAAGTCCATTTCCTTTCAGACTTGTGTTCTCATCCGAACTGGCCTGCTGAAATAGAAGATCCTTGTCAATATCTTATCTCATTACGTCCTAGCCCGATGCAGCTGAATACCAAGCAATATGTCCCATTAATCAGATTTAAGACACCAAGGCGAAAACTGGGAGCTGTAACCCGAGTCACTTCTCCCCTGGTAAATAGGAATGTGTTTTTCTATAAATTGCTTTGGAGAGCCCTGAGATTTCTTTAATCTAATCACAAGAAATGATGGCCAATATCTTATTCAATGGGGCCATGCTGGCACATCTCCTTTTGTCTTCCATTACATTTTCTCCCTAGATAATAAGGCTCTGCAGGCTCTAGATTAAGAAACATACTATTGTTCTCACAAAGGGCAGGAAGTGAAGTATAGTTTGTTACTGTGGGCTTTTCATGCCCCAGAAAGAACTAGAATCTCATTGCTGGCTAGATATACTTAGGTCTGGGAGATGAAGAATACAAAGATAACTCTGAATCTGGTAGATTTGCTCAGACTGGATACTTCAAAGATCTTTTATTATTTGTGAACACATCTACATCATGTGTTGTGGCACAGTTATCCATAATAATTTTGAGGGATGGCCTGAAATCCAACCTGAACTGTTTACTGCCATTAAAACTGTACTCCATTAGGATCCTGGAAGAATGATAATGCCCCACATAATGCGATTTTATCCCGACGACGCATATGTTTGTATATTGAATGTAACTATTCTTCATTTATCCTTGACTAGCACTGAAACATCAAAGCTGTCATTATTCCATTTGTCAAGATTAGTTATATTTTATCCTTCTTTAGTTATTAATAATGCATAAGCAGAGAGGTCTTTGGGCTTCTTTTAGGTGGTTTATTTCTTTATTCTTCTTGTTTCCTCAGCATGAAAATTTATCAAAGCTATCTCTCTAATCTATTGTTCTTTGCCTTGAATGCTCTTTGTCAGATGCTGATCTTTGAGGTTTTAAGCCTTTAAAAACACTCTTTTAATCTCCTTTTATCGCCTTGCACTGTATCTGGCTACAAGTTCTCCTAATATCACCCTCTTCCTTTTGTTTACAACCAGGTTTGAATGTGAGGATGAAAGGTGGATGGGAGACCGTGAACGTCCTTCCCAGAACTCCTGTGAAACACACTTTGGACAGAGACATGGTCTGTCAGCTTCTCAAAGGCATTTTGTAGAGGAATGATTTTCCAGTCTTAACCTCAAGGTTGCAAAATCCGATTTTCTGATCCTACTTTTATCGTGCACTCCTCCCTATGCTTCATAGACAGGAACAGTATTTCTGATTTCTGCTAAATTCAGCCATGTCAACTACATGCCTCAGCTGTTGGGTTTCCATGTGAACAGCGGTGCTCTTGTATCATGATGCAAGTGGAGGAGCATGCTGCTGCTGGCTCACACCACTGCATTCCCTCTGTTACTTTTCTGCCCAGTAGCCAAGATTGATAGTTAAAAATAAAACACCACAGAAGTTTACACCTATATTTCTATGTTATATATTTATTAATTATTTGCTGCTCAGAATTTCCATATGAACCACTTTTTGCTTCTGTGCCACGTCTTGGCCATTTTGACATGATCCATCCTTTGTACCTGATATTTGCTCATGTTTACTCAAACACTCTAAAGTGGCTCTCAAAATGGACTGCCTATTGAAATCACCCGAGAAACCTCAAAAATGTTCCCATGTCTAATTGCCCATCCCAGACCAATTAAATTGGAATCTCTTAGAATGCGGCTCAGACACTGATATTTTATCAGATCTCCCCAGGTTGTTATAAGCTGCAGCTCAGGTTGAAAACTAGTGCTGACCCAGATGCTAGGAGGATTGTGTAGCTTACTGTGCGGCCGTGCTTGTGGAGCCTTCGCACTTCCTCTGAAGCTTACGTAGGGCTCTCGGACCATCCTCACAGGTGGCGTTGGTGATCTGACTATCAGTGCTCCAATCCGATCCTCCCAGGAATCATGCGGCACAGTCACATTCCCTTGAGAATTCTCTTGCAGAAAATCAGATATTGGGCCAAGTAACTCAATAATGTTCCTCTAATTTTATTAGAAAATAGGGGAAACAAAAGAGCAAGAAGGCAGTCCACCTGCCTAAAAGTACAACTTACAGTAGTCACTTTAGATCCCTCATGTAGCTATTAAGTAGCCCACGTCTGTACGCTCAAGACAAAGCAGCACCGTCTTTGTCTTTTGGTTAATAATGGTGCTTGCTGCCCTCTCAGGCAGAGTGGTGTCCGTTCTTTGCCTGTTACACTGGAATACACTCATTTAGACAAGATGCTTACCTGCAGTTGCTGTCATGTTGCAGGACTAGGTAGCTTCAGGATGCAGACCTTCCCGTGCACTGATACTCACCTAGAGGCCTGCTTGGAATATAAATGAAAGCATCACTCCACAATACACTATACGTGTTTGGTGATCAATACACAACTCTAATTTTCTCAAGTTAATGCCTTTTAATGACAGGTTCCCAATGCTAGCTGCAGACAGTTACATGCAAGATTATAAATCATGGGGATGTCTTAGCTGTGAATTATTAATCTTTGCTCCCCCTGCATTACATAATTGATAATGACTATATTGACAGCTCCACGAGGGCTTCTGAGATGGATCTGTTCAGTAGAAGTGAAAGTATTAGCACCAACAGCCATGGAAATAGCACACCGTGTCTTCTAATGAGTGCGTTCTGTAACCTCTATTGGATCCTTGAGGTTCTCATGTTTTTCTCCTGAAAGATTACTCATGATCACAAAGTGACTGTATAAGAGTGTTACCTTCCTACCATGGATATTTGTTTCCTGTGAGTCTTCAAGTTATTTTTGATGACTTTTACTGGAGGAAAAATACATTTCCTTTCCAATATGGGTCCACAGATCCAATTAAACTACACGAGAGAGAACAGTAGCATATTCTTCCCAGCAGGTCAGCATTCTTTATAGACTTAACCTGTTTGGTAGCAAATAGGAGGCAGAATGGAGGATAAACAAGATAATTTAGGGCAGAGGACATGCCATGAGGTCATCGGAGGCATTTAATATTAAAAACACATGTCTCCCTTGGAATGAAAATTGTATTTGCTTAAAAGGAAACCTTTTCCCATATGAGTTTGGCTGGCTTGGTTTGACAAAGAGGATAAATACAAATTAGAACAAAAGTCTGATCCAGAAGGAGAAATCTGCTTGTATGTGACGACTCTCCAAAGCAGACAACAGTACATTTTTCTCTGTACAGTCAGAGCATCTTCTGTGTGGCAAACGGCTTTTGGTATTTTCAGTATAAATATGGCCAAGTTGTTAACACTCAGATCATTTCAGTTCTCGGCCTTCCTTTCTGCTTTGGGCAGAGGGGTCTTCTCTCGCCTTCACACACACAGGCACCTGCCTGAGTCGGAGGCAGGCTGCTCACCACAGGCCACTTTCTCTCAAGTAGAAGGAAGATACTTTCGTACCAGTTGGCCATCTGGCCCTCTCCCCTTTCCATCTCTAAAGAACATTTGATGGACAGTTTCCTTAAAATGATGTCACCGTCATCCCAGGAGCCCATCTGATACTGGATGCTGTGTGATGGTTCTCTCTATTTCTCTCTCCTCTTACTACGTATACCTTGTCATTGGGCCATATGTGTTGATGCATCGTGGCAGGGCCATGAATAGAATGCTGGCCCCCCACGCCTTACGTGTGGCTTTGGTGTGGTGGGAGGAAAGTCGCCTTGCAGTGCAGAATCATCTTCCTGCCTATGGACTGAAGTGATGGTGATACAGACTCTGACCAATAAGTCAAATAAGAAAGGACTTTGCAAGTTATAAGGTATAATTCTAATTAATAATGGCATATATATCCATTTTAAAAAAAACTATTCATGTATTTAGTTGTTAGGAAGTAAAATCAGCCTTTTCCATTTACAGTACTCAGTGTTTTCTTCCAGCTGAGCTATACCTGTTAGCTGCAATAATTTTTTTTTCATTTTTTCCTTTATTGAGCTTATTGGTACATTTGAGGTATACACTGTGGTCACATTCAGCACTGAGAACTTGGACCTGCACATGATATGTCTTGTTTCTTTTATTTTTCTATTTGAAGAAAAAAATGATGGTAAAAAGGAAAAAATGGAAACAAAGTTTATGCATATAGAGAGGTGAGGAGGTGAAGGGAGGACAGGAGACTGGGGATAACACAGCCACCAGAACTTTGAAGCCCCCGTGAACCCAGGTAATTACACAACCCTGTATTAATTTGTCTCTTCATCCATTCTTTGATTTTAAATGTTTTATATTTACTCTATATTTAGTAATTTACTGAATCTTTTGTCTTTATAAGTGTCTTTTATCTTTTTCAGTGGAAACCAAAATTGTGTTGGAGATGTATATCTAAATATATGTTGGAAATACATATGTTGGATATATACATATGTTGGAGATATATATATATTCTGTCTCTGAATATTCTACATAGAGCATATCTGTATATTCTATCTATATGTATTGTATCATATGTTGTCTTACTGCTAAAGTGTTTCTTGAGTTCTAATTATTTTTTCAACCTTGGGGCACCTACTTACATTATCCATAAAAGTGCAGTGTTACTCAGAATATTCTCCTTAGGTATCGACAGAAAAAACACTCCAGACACCGATGCAGGTAGAGCTAATGTGCCCTCTCCTCCACTTCATGGACCAGTAGAAACAAGGTCTATTATAGACTTTTTCACTTACACTGCAGAGAAAGAATAGTGGGAACTGACATCTCAGATGACAGTGGTTTGTACAATCCTTGTTGCTGTAATTAGCATCTACTAAACAATGCACCTTTTATAATTTCTGATAAAGAAAATAAGTTGCATTTTAGACTGAATCCTTGGTTTAATGTCTATGGAAAGAAGGTGTCTTGCATTTTGGACATAATTTCCTTTTTCAACTAAACTACATTTGTGCAAGTATTTTTTAATTTAAATAAATATAAAGGAATTAATGTTCTCATTATAAGAAGATAGTTCTTGTCCATCTTCTAATGTTCCTGCACACTATATACTGGAATAGATTTAAACTATGGTGAATTCACTGCTAAATCATTTCCAATTGTATAATCAACTTATGGAAAGAAAATGGACTGAGGTTACTGGCCGAAAAATAGCCCTTCATTTCCTAGATGAATAGAAACACTTAAGCTAATAACATAATGGCAAAAACTAATTTGACACCAACCATTAAAGAATGACTTTGGTTCCAAGTTTTTTCAATTCCTCTATTTTATATATACTGAATGATTGCCTTGCCTTTGTTATACTGTTTCACTTTCTAAATATATTTTGATTAGCATTGTATGTTCTCTAATCCAAAGGATATTATGTTTTTTTCTACTTTTCGTACATCTTTCTAGCAAAGGAGGCTCTAAAAAGAATTTAGATGTCTTCAGAATAAAATTCAGTTTAGACACCACTTTCTAAATGCAGGGTGGCTTCTTACTGACTTTGCTTTGGGTTGGCCACCCTGCCCGTTCACTGGCTTCTGCCTCTTGCCTGGCTCCATTGCTGGTACCCCTGTTCCCGGTCATTGGGTACCACACTCTGTACTTGGTATGGGCCCATCTCCATGTGGCTGGTTTGATGGAGGCAAGTACCCACTTAAAATAATTAGCTATGTGCTGCAGTGCCAGGGTGTGTTCCCTTGTCTGTCTGCATCTCCCTGCATTCCCTCCCTCTCTCCCTCCATGCTTTCCTCTTTCCCTCCCCCTCTTTCTCTCATTTCCTTCCCTTCTCTTCCTGTTCCTTTCCTTTTTTCTTCCCTTCTCTTCCTGTTCCCTTCCTTCCTTCCTTCCATCCTTCCTACCTCCCTGCCTTCTTTCCTTCTTTCTCTCCTTCCTTCTGACACTATGACAGTCTAACTCACCTCCAGTCTATCTAGCTGTGTTCCTATGGGTCTTAGCCTGTATTTATAGTCACAGACTAATTACCAACCCAAGTTCACCTCTCCCTCCATTGTCTGTGATGAGCAGCTTGCTAACTAAAATTTTAATTCACCCAGAGGCTAAGCTGATGGGCACTAGCTCTTCTTGACTTGAGTACATTGTTTTAGTTTTAGATTTTTTTCTGATAGAATGTGGTTAGGAGAAGTCAGAAGTACATCTATATTTTATATCTAGGAGAAAATCAATTTATACTGTTCTAAATGCCATTTGGGAAACAGTGGCCAAAGGGACTTCTGATTTTCTACAACAGATATCTGAGAAGGGACATCAAACAGCAAAAGATAGAGGACTGATTTAGCCTCGTTGAAAATGATTGAATTACCATCTGATGAGGTGTACTCCCCAATTTCTCTCTCTCTCCTCTTTCTGCTCTTTCTGTCTCTGTCTCTGTCATACATGAACATGATGTGCATCTGTACACATGGGTACATTTGCTAATTAGATGGCTTCTTTGTGAGTTTACATAGAGCTGAGTGAACTCTATGACCCTCGGTACTTTTCAAAATACTCCTTGTCAATTTATATTTATTACATAACTATTGAATAACTATTTTAAATTAGGTATTGTTCTAATTATCATGACCTACAAATA
>PVIR01003128.1:56336-92838 GCA_004026965.1 Petromus typicus
TGGTTTAGTCAATCGAGTAGTTCTACAGGCTAGTTCCGAATGCCATCAGCCCTCTGACCTATTTCTCTTGGATGTAAGATTTTTCTGCAAGCTCATTCTCCCACTGTGGTGATGTGATGATGTTGGTTTAATAAATATTGAGGTTTTATCTGTTTGGAACTAACTGAACACTTGCACTCTTGTTACTATTCTTTTTTCTATTTCCACATAGAAATGTACATTCTTCCTAAGTATTAGAACACTTCTGTTATTATCGCAGTTCTATGACTTTTCCAGAAAGCTTTCTGAGAGCCTTTTGGTCCTCTGTCCCCTGCCCCCTGCTGGCCCCTGTCCAAGCCTGATGGCTGCACAGTCTTCATCCTGAAACCATCCTCTTCCAGTCTGCTCCTCTAAAGTTGGTCTCTGCATTCCACTGTGGTCCTTTTCCTTTCTTTGCTGTTTTATTGTAGTGGCACACACTAAACAATGGCTTCTTGGAAAAGGATGAAGTGAGGCATTTAAAAAACCTTGCACACACACAAAATGTATTATTTTACTCTCATGTTTGCTTGACAGTTTGGGAGCATTTACAATTAGAGTTTGAAAGCCATATACACTCAAAATTTGGAAGAAATTGCCTTACCTTCTCTGAGATGTCAGTGACGTGGTTGAGAAGTCCAGGGTCCTTTGGCTTCTTGATGCTTTTTGTTACCTGATTTCTTTTTTGGAAGTCTTTCAAATCTTTTCCCCTTCCATTTTCTTTTACATTGTCAAAAGTTTCACTTATTTAATGAGAACATCAAATTATAAGAATCTCATTTTAACTAACCTCTTTTCCATTGATATAAATGATTTTAATTATTACTGGCAAAAATATTGTGAATGTCAAAACTGACAAGGGTGATAAGCTTGTGCATTGGATCCTCCATCACAGTGTAAAAACTGAGAAAGAGTTGTGTGCTTGTGATCCGCAAACATACCCAGATAAACCATCCAGTCTGATCTGATGCTACAAAACTACATTGCATTGCTATAACTAATACGAAACTTCTTTGCACCAGGGTGAGTGGGGTTATGGGAAAAAATGAGAATTAAGTTGTGTCTTATACTGGTACAAATCCCCATTGTGGAGTGCAGTTATGATGTGTATATGTAATGTACCAATAAATATTTCAGTTAAAAAAAAAAAAAGAGAGGGCATTTAGGTAGAGAAAATGTTACCTGAATTGAAGCTATACAGAGAATGTAGGAAAAATTTGAATCAGTAACAATATTTGTCTCTGTGTTTTTTCCCTTCCATTTTTTTACCAAAATTGCATTTTGATGTGATTTGGGTCATTTATCATTTATTGTGTTCAGAATTTACTCTTTAGTAAATCTTTAGATCTCTAGTACCTTAAATATACCTTAAAAACTTTCTTTGAATCACTGGACCAAATATTTGCATTGCTGGAAAGTGCAGTTCGCAGTGGGGAGGAAACTTCCACTTCTATGTGTGAGGGTGGGTCTTAAGGACCGGTGAGCCTCACTCTGCAGAAGTGGAGAGAGAACTGGGCCTTCCCAGAGAGATGTCAAAGGCTGGCCTGCAAGCCAAGACTGGGTGCTGCTGAGCCTTTTCCAAGGAAGACTACTTGAAACTTTTGCTTAGGGATACTGGCCTTACAATAGGTGTTGATGTAATAGAGTTAAGTTAGAAGGTTGAAGGTATTTGATGAAACACAACCTTCCAGAATTGTGCCCCTCTCCTCCAGGTCTTTGTGCCAAGAGTGCTGAAATCTAGCCATTTTGGGATTTGATTTTTTTTTCCACAAAGTAAGACACAGACTTCTGAGAAGGAAGCAATTATATAAACACATGAAGACTCAATTTCCTTCTGCCCCATAGTGAGGTATCTTCTCCAAGCTTTTGCTGCCTGGTCCTGCTTGCTTCTCACTGCTATCCATAGCTCTCAGATAATATTGACCTCCCTGTGTCCCCACACACCTGCCTGTCTTTATCTTTGTGTGTGTTGGTTTATGCTTCTTTTTTTTTTCTGATCTGAAGTTTTCTGGAAAGAGCATAGAAAAACTCTCATGTATTTAAAACTCCATATTTCTCTAGAAGTCCCCATTTTCTATCTGAAAGGTAAAACATAAGGAGATGATAGGGAGAAGAGATTATTTTTGGCTTAGGGACATTAATGGGGCTAGGAGGCTTCATGTAAATATATTTTCACTCAAGGGATATGAAAGACTGAGCACATACTTTTTAAATTTTTGCAATACAGACTCTTTAGTCAATAAGAGTACTGAAGTATCAGGTCTCTTCTGGCAAGACTGATGATAGATTTCTTTTCGTATTTTCTGAACATGGTTACTTTCTGGTATTGCTTTATTCTCATTGAATTAAAAGATGGAGAAAAAAAATACATAGTGTCCAGGATTAGATCAGCCTTTCTTTTCATCTCCAGTTTTTCTGTCCCACACAGAATTAAAGTACTGAGGGGGAAAGAAGGTGCTTAACAAATTGTACCTGTTCTTCCATGGATGCTGTCATTAATCTAATAGGGCCTGTCCAAGTCCTGTGGCTGTTCCATTTAGTAATGTCAAAACAGCTTACTAAAGAAAAATGCTGAACTTGACCTTCAAAACCCAGCTCCTTTTATTTCTCTTTTATTGTTAAATTTGCCTTTTAAGATCAAGTACATAAAAGTTATTAAAATAATTACTGTGTTTATTTACTTTTTCAGGGTTTTTAAATTTTTATTTTTTTGAGAAACTCTTCCAAGTATCAACTGCACTGGCATGAGATGTTGGAACATGTGACTGTAGCTATAATTACACACCACATACATCTAAATGGTTGTGTGTGTGTGTGTGTGTGTGTGTGTGTGTGTAGAAGAGGCAGTCTTGTTGTCTTCCAGAGGCTTTTGGCTGTCTTATTCAAAGTAAAAGTATAACCTGGCAATTGAATGATTTTGAATATGATCTGATAATTTGTTCTCAGCATTTATAGAAAGTGTCAACATCAAAGTCTGCCTATTATTAGACATTTCTTAAAAACTAAGGAGAATGATAGGGGTGGCAAGACAAAAGATGTGACAGATATGTATGTATATATATATATATATATATATATATATATATATATATATATATATATATATATATAATCTCCAGGCATACCCTGGAACCTGTAAATCTTTAGATCTCTAGTACCTTAAATATACCTTAAAAACTTTCTTTGAATCACTGGACCAAATATTTGCATTGCATTGGTGGAGAGTGCAGCGCGCAGTGAGGAGGAAACTTCACTTAACATGATTACGAGCTCATTACATATCCTGGAACCTGTAACCATATATATATATGGTTATATTATATATATATATAATCTTCAGGCATCTTCCTACTTTCCCTCTTTGCAGAGTAATGTTAGTAAGTGACAGACAGAGCTCATCTTGAAAGCCCCTATTCTCGTTTACTCAGCCGATGCTCCGCCCCCTTCACTGGCTTCCTGTGCGTGGGCTGCGTGCATCTTGTTGAATCCTCTCAGCTTCCACAGATGCCCATTTGAATGCACGTCGTCATTCTCTGCTCCTTTGTACCATGCCGCCTTTATTTTTCTGTTATTCTAACAAATGTGTCACTTAGACTTGACACTTCATTCGTCTCTGGCTGTCTCTGTGATTCCTTCCACGTTAACACCTTTCTGTGGGTTTCCCCAACATATTTTTCTCGCCACTGTTATTATCACTACTATTATCCATCATCCCTTCTACCTCATCTTCCCTAAACATTACTCAGCATCTGTTTTTCTAGGGTCAGTGCAATAAATAATCTACTCAACCAATGAACCAGTCAATCATTCAGTCAAATGTTTAACTAGTGCCTCTGTCAGAGACCATCACTGAATGGGAGAAATGATCAGATGATTTATCTGTCTCATAAACTTCCCACGATTCCACCTTCATTCAGAGGAAGGCCTGTGTCATCTTAAGGGTCTGAGGTTGGCTGTCTTCAGCGACTTGGTTTCAGTTTACCTTCTTGCCTTGTCTCCTACTCTCTATGCCCATATCTTTTCTAGACAGATAGCTGTGTTAAAATTCACTTAACACCCATGATACAAAGGGTTTCCCACCTCTGAGTCTTTGCAACTTCCTGTGTGAGCTGACCACTCTTCTTTCAGCTAATCTAAACCTTGCCCTGAATATCGCAGGACCTACCTTACCTATGGACCACATGGCTGGCTACTGTAACTCAGATTTCAGTGTGCATAATTCTCTTTTGGGGCACGCGCCTGCTATGACTGAATAAAGGTCAGTTCTCTTTCAGCCTGCTTGCTCTCACACACTCTTGCTTCTTTACCGGCACCCATTAATGCTTGAGTTCTTCCTTGATGATACACATGTCCCCGGAGTTCCCTTTCCTTGAGAATGTAAGTTCCGTGAGTAAAGGGAGCCTGGGTTACTCTCATCTGCATATCCAGCAGAAATGACCACTCGGCACCTACTTCCTGAGTAAACAATAATAGCACTGAATACGTGTGTCCTTAAGTGTACTGCTTTTATTACTATTCATGTTTGCTAAGTTAATACTCATAAAATTCTATTACATGTTATATATTAACACCATTTACAGGCATAGCAATTAAGCCAGAGGGCCCTATTCACCCAGACCTTAAATAATACAGGAAGAAATCTGACCCCAGAACATGTAGCTGTATTTACCTTTTCCCAAACTTCCAAATAAATGGTAAAATAATGAAAATTCCTCAGCATGTTGTAAAAACACAGCTAATTGTACAAATTTAGAGTGAGTTGACAATAGACAGGAAACTAAATCTCATTTTTTGTTGGTCTATCATGTTTAGAGTGTCTTCTTTGAAATGGACAAGACTTCCCAATAAGCACAATGTCACATATTAAACCATGTCCCACCCTTTGGAGCTGGGAATTGTCAAAATGGGATATAACTGTGTTAAGAAAGAGGAAAAATCAAGTCACAGAAGGATGACTAAGAGATAAGTGGGGACGGACCCTGCATTTTTCCTAATGTCTCTTGCCTTGTGTCTGACACATGAACATTGCCAGGAATTGCAACTAAGAAACATTGATGTTTTATGTCTTTCCATGAAATGAAATCTCGTTATATATCACTAACCTTGAGGGGTGTGGGTCCTGGGAAATGGAAAATAAATATGGCTTATACTGCTGGAATATGTTTCCCAGGGATATCAGACGATCAGTTTTCTTAAGCTATTTAGATGTTTCCGTTTATATCCCCAACCAGGAAAAACTATAACTCTGATGAACGGCTTTCTTTACTACACCAGACCCCTCATTTCCTGCCTTGAAAAATTTGGATTAGCATCAAAACTGTCCCTGGAGGCAAAAAAATGTAGTAACACACTAAATGAAGGCTATTTTGAACTGTGATCATAACATGTTGGAAAAATATCCTGTATTGATTTTATGCATTTTCATCTGATACTGTTATATGAAGTTTCCTTATCTTAAAACAATCAAAACAATACTTCAGGTTTTGTGGATTTGAGGTTTAAAGTAAAGTAAACAGTTCAATGAAAAGTCAAAAATAACATCAGTGAATTTCATCAGTGGTTTTGGAATAGGTTTCTGTTAACATGATTACGAGCTCATTACAAGCAGCATCAAGCTAAGGACAGCATTCATTTCTGTGAAAGTCACTTGTGCATCAAATGGATTTTATCTCACTTTCACCTGTAGTTGGAGCATCTCTGTAGCCTTAAACCTCTATTGATGCTTCAAATAAGGGAGAAATCCAAAGTGTGGCTAGTGTGGGACAGAATCGGTTAATATGGAGCAGAAGCCCTGTGCCCGAGTCCCCAGCATCTGCTGTATGGCCCACTTCCTTTTCATTCCTAATGCACTGTCACCTTTTTCGCTCTTACACCCCTTACTGGTAGCCCAGTTTGTTCCATCAGATCCCCCCAAGTTACTCCACAAACACCTTCTGTGAGATTCTCCCATCTTTCTTCCCCCCAGTCTGTGCTCAGGAAGCCCATATCAGTAAGATGTTGTTATACAGCTGTCATTTCTGTCCCACAACAAATCTCAGTGTAGCAGGGTCTGCGGCTGCGGATGCTACGACAGCTTTCCTGGCCCTGTCGATTGATTTCAAGGCTTCCTCCCCATCAAGCCGTGTGCTCCTTGTAAAGGTACAGAAGCCAAACCGAAGGGAAGGATCATAAATGTGTCTGACAGTCTCACATCATCTTTACACAGCCTGTCCTTGCTGGGTAAATTCTTCTCACGTGGGTCTTTCTGTAACAGTTTTCCTACCTCTCCAGTTAACTCCCCTGTCTTCCCATTTTGTGAAGCTTTGAACTGACCCAAGGAGACCATCTGGTTACCCTGTGGCCCCTAAAGTTACCCCTCGAATTTATTCAGCTTTATATTAATGTATTGATTTATTAATGCAGAAATTTTGTGTTTGTATGGAGCACAATGTGATGTTTTGACACACTGTACAAAGTTTAAATAAAGGTGAGTACATCTATCTCATTTATCATTTCTTTGAGATGAAATCATTACATTCCTGCCTTCTAGGTTGTTGAAATATCCAGAGCTTAATCATTATCCATGGTTAGCAAGAGGACATCAGGTCATTTTGCTACTGTGTAACTAACTATAATTTAGTAGCCATTAACTCCCCCTTCTGATCCTCCACCTCCCTACCCTCCCCAGCCTCTGTAGTAGTCGTTCTGCTCTACACTTCCTGAGCTCAATGTGTGTATTCCATGTATGGATGAGATGGTATGGTACTTATCTTTCTGTACCTCACTCATTTTCCTTTAGTATAATGACCTCCAGTTCATCCAAGTAGCCATAACTGATGGGATTGCATCTCTTTTTATGACAGAGTAGGAGCCCATGATGGACAAAAAGTAAACATTTACTCTTTTGTTTCTTAAAATATATCATCTTTGACAAGCTTCCATCCCTGATGACAGTTTTCTTGTCTCTTACCCATTGTCCCAGTGCTTCTTCTGGTTCCATGGCGTATGTAACACATCCCTGATTTGACTCAAAAAGCATGGCTGTGTAACAGTGACGACAGATCAACCACAGTGATGACATTCCTCAAAGGAAGTGTGCTTAGTGAAAGGACCGTAGAGCTAACATCAACAAAGTTAGGTCAATCAAGGACACCCTGCTCCCTTTCTTGGTCATTTGAATTTGGTGGCATGGGGTTATTTATTTTTTTGATACCTGCTCATTTTCAAGAGATTTTTCCTCCCTCCTCAGACAGTTTTCTGACACTGAGCCTTGAGCTAAATCTTATGGTTTCTGTGACGTTCAAAGAGATGCCTGTATTCTTCCATAGTAATGTGAATGCTTCCATTTGGGTTCAAAGAAACTGTGCTTATGACCCGAGGATCCCCATGGCCATTCATCTCCAAGCATCTTCTTGTTTCTTTTAGGATAATGGAAATGTTATGCAACATTAACTGTGAAGATTGCTGAGACCTGACCCCAGCAGGCTGTAAGAAATCCACCTGCTCTCCAGTCAGCCCCATCCCACCCCAGCCGCACATGTGTTTGGCCTTCTTTTCATAGAAACGGCCATTCACACTTCTCCAAGTCTGAATTCTCACACTGTTCTCTGCTCTAAGAACTCAGTAGGATGAGCTGCTCATCCTTTCATTTTTTTTTTCCTCCAAATCTTCCACTGTACTTTGAATAAGCCTACTGAGTGTACATTGCATTGACTTTGGCCTACTTCTCCTCTGCTCACCTGGGTGGCCCCCTAAGGCAAGAACAACTTTTGCATCCACCAGGCAAGTTCATTATGTTTGGGAGGGCATATGTCACTTTAAACCTCCAAGTGAAACCAAAATTTGAGAGAGAAAGAAAATACTTCTTCTCTGAGGGGTTCTGCAGTTTGTGTGCAGACTGGTTCTGACTCCTCATATTCATTGTCCCTTGCATGCTGACAAAAACATTTAGAGTCCCCCTCTTAAATGGCATAGCTATCCTTAAATGAGAAAACAAAATCAGACAAAAATGGAAAATGGCAGTGAAGACTACACTCTAGGAATAGGACTGCTCTTTGGAAATCAGAAAGGAACACAGACCCTTAAAACTCAAACAGAATTTTTTATGAAGTCTTAGCTGTGCTGTGTGTAACAGGTGGCCAGTGTGCTGCCTTGCCCAGGGTCAAGTGTACCGCCTTTCTGGATCCAATGCATGCTTCCATTTCTACCTTGAACTTTCCATAATAACAAAGAAAGTCTCGCTCTTTGGAGCACCAGTGGCAAAAATGTTTTGGAGGAAAATAACATTTTGAAGCTGGTGGTGACGGCTTGAGGTTGTCACTGAGCAAGCCCGCCCTTGCTCTCTGCTCCATTCGCGGAGTTGACCTAGTCTTTCCCTGCTGTCTCAGGACGCCCTGGTGCAGTATGAGTGCTTGTGGAAGGGACAGGGGAACACGGAGAGGGTGGGGCAAGTTGACTTGGGGACTTTTCAAGCCTAGAAGAAGGTGGAGACGATGGCACGTGGCAGTGGTGGTGACTGGGGAAGCCCCTCCATGCAGTTGGTCTCTTCATGATCACAGGTGGCTCGGTAGCAGGCACACATGGATCCATCAAGTAAAGGAGACAACCCAGGTGCAGAGGAGCCCTGGCTGGCCACCTGTCCATTGAGAACCAACCTGGGCAACCATGCAGATTTTGGGTTGGAGTTGTAGTCCTCAAAGGGGGAGGATTACTGTCTCATTAGCAGTCATCTAAAATAGCCACTCTCTGAGGTCCCACTGGAGCTGAGTGAAGAAGCCCTCGTGAAGGGCATGGGGAGATATGGGGATCAGAATAAAACCATAGATGTGCCAACAAGTGGGAGGTACAGCTGTCTTATCTCTCTCCTTCCCCTCAATGTGCCCATGAGATAACGGCACACGTACTCATTCCCACCGAACTATTGACTAGGACTTTGCGCAGCCGATCTGCCTCTTTTTGCTTATTCTGGTAGAATCCCTAATGTTATCTCCCTGCTGCTCAACCCTTCCGAACCTGTCAAATAAGTTCTCTCACAATGCATATTAATCTAGGACATGCGGTTGAAAGAAAAGGCTGATAAGTCCATCTCCAAGATGTGATAAGTATAAAGCTTTTCTAATGAATGGGTTTTGTGTTAAACATCTGCAGTATCACCAGGACCTGAGGGTATTTAATTAAACACACACACACACACACACACACACACACACACAAGATAATGCAGAGAGAAAGTGGTTTCTGCTTGTGTGTGTGTTTCTAGTTTTTGAAAATCAGCTATCTTTTGCTGTATTGCTGTTAATTAAGTATTGCACCGATCTTGAAAAGAAAGGGAGTTAAGCATATTCTTTAATTTATATTTAATTTTTACGTATTCTTTAATTTATATTTAAGTGTAGAGATGGTCATAAACACAGCATTGGACCTAGTTTTATTATTGGGGAGAAAAGCTTGTTGTAAGATAAAAGAAAATGAAAAATAAAAAGCTTCCTAAAAACTATGTTTTAAAGCTAAATGGGGAGGCTTAAATAGTCATTGCTGAGCAGAGGGGACCAAGAAGCCTGAAGCTGAGTGCTCGGTTAGAGGGGATTCTCAAAAGCTCTCTCTGCCAGGGAAAGTTAGGATGAAAGATGCTAAGTTTTCTTTTCCCCGTCAGAGGCTATAATTTACACTTCGAGGGCTCTTGGCCTTTTTTACTTCTGCTGCAGACTCACTGGCTCTAGTTGTTCGAGAAGCAAAGTGATTTGGCAAACAGAGGGGAGAGATGAACCTTGGGAAATTTTAGTATCCTTGACTCCACGGAGACTGCCAGGCTTTTCATCTCCCTGTTAGTTCTAGCTAAAAACTCCTTTTGCTCTTTTCAAAGGTCAGGGTCAGTAGATATTTTTGTAAGAGGCACATTTGAACTAAAGAGACAAGGAAGGGCACTGACAGCAAGAAGCTCCTGCGAGAGAGTTGATGAGAAAGAAAGGATAGGTCGGTGCCCTGGGTCACTGTTCCTCGGGGCGCAGGTTCAGGGCTAAGGGACCAAGACCCAGACGGAGGACAGTACTCGGAGATGGGTCAGTCCCACCTCGGGACTTGTCACTTCTTTGAGCACTGTGGGGAGTGTGTTGCCACGGGAGAAAAGAAATGTAGGAGCCAAACTCAATCTCTTTCCTTCTTCAGAGTTATTTTTCCTGTTTCCAGGAGCTCTGAATCTTCTTTTCAAAAATGATATTAAATATCTGCATTGCAAAGAATGTGACAGCACCCAAGTTCATCCTGGAAACACGAAAACATAGAAACAGCGTAGAAAATCTCTCCATGCTGTCAGGAGCACCAAACTCTACAGAGAGGCTCGTTCAGTCTGAAGCTTGTAAAATCACAGCCATCATTTTTCTCTTGGTTATTCTACCTGAAATTAAGGCACAAAATTGCTAAGTTTACAATACATTGGTTGTATTTGTCAGCATAGTCACAGTTTTTCTGTGTAGTGACAACCAAATCAAAAGATAGTATGTATTTTTCCAAATAGTTTTCTGAACTTTCATTTGTTTTTAAATTTAAAAAAAAATCACCTGAGAAGATGCACAGATGGCAAATAAGCATGTGAATAAATGCTCCATGACCTGTGTCATCACGGACCATGAGTGAAAACAACAATGAAACCCTAACCACACACTTCCTGGAGCTGTCAGTACTCAGAACAGTGACATCACCAAGCATACACTCTGCTGTGCAACAACAAGGAACCTCATTCGTGGCTTCAGAGGACGCAGCGTGGTACGACCACTCTGGAGAATGGTTAGGGGTTTCCCCGAAAGACTGGATGTGCCCTGATTTTCTGGTCCAGCAATCCTGCTCCTCATTAGCAACACAAAAATGTTGATAGCAGCTTTATAATTGCACAAATTTTGAAGTAAGATATCTACAGCAGGTAAATAGATAATCTGCACGACATTTAGATAATAGCATACCAAATATATAGATCTATATCTATATCATCTATATCTATATCTATCTTTTAATTGAAAATGACATGTAACATTAGCCTGGCTTTGCATTGCAATCCCTCAGTTAAGACAGAATCGAGTAATTATGGCTGTAGATTCTTCTGCACAGCCCACACTTCAAACACAGACATAGAGCTGGAGGGCAGGAGGATCACAGCGTGGACCAGTCCTGGCCCATCTGGGCGGTGTGGCCGAGTAGACCCACAATGGGAACAGCAAGCAGGGAAAGAGGTTAAGACCTCACGGGGCAGGTCATGGCAGGTAACAAGAAGAGAGCTGGTGTTCACGGACACATTGGCTGCAAGTACATGGGTTTTTTTCTTGTGCCAGATGGGACTGGACTCTGGCCCAGAGGAGCATGACTCCCACAGCCTAAGCCAACTTCCGGGGCTCTCCTGAGTGGTCTAGTCAGGCTCAAGGACCCCAGCTGGCCAGACGCCCTCTCGAAGTTGTCTACTTTCTCTGCTCCAGCAGAGGATGAATGTTAGGCCAAGCCCCCAGGAGGTTTGCCCAGGAAACAAAGCCCAAGACCACACACAGATCCATTTAGAAACTAGGGAGATTGCAAATTTGAGCCTTTCCTGGGCAACGTAGTAGAACATTGTTTAACAATAAAGAATGAGATAGAAAGCTCTGAAAAAACATGGAGGAACTTTATATGCACCATGCTAAGTTAAAGGAATAAATAAGAAACAGCTACATGCTGTATGACTTTAACTGCTTTGAGTGACATTTTGGAAAGGCAGAACTACAGATATAGTAGACAAATCTGCAGTTGCCAAGGGTTGGAAATTTGGTTGAGTATGAAGAGCGGGAGCACTGATCATTCTTAGGGTAGTAAAAATCCTCTAAATGAGACCATTCTTACTGCATGTAGACACATGACATGACATGTTTACCAAAGTAGCAAGTCCTAATGTAATCGCTGCACTCGATGACACTGATATGCCAGTGTAGGTGTATCAATCATGGCAGTGTACCCCTCCGGTGCAAGTTACTGATTATCGGAGCCACTGCATGTGTGGGCAGGGTGTGCACAGCTCTGTATCTGATGTAAACTGGTTCCTCTCTGCTGCACTACCTTGCCAAGGAGCCAGCCAGCTATAAACTGAAACCTATACCAACTGTGAGCTGTGAAAACCTTTTCTCTTTTCTCTTCGAGTGTTGAATATTTTGTCTCAGCAACAAGAAATGCAACAAGACAGTACCTTTTAGAAGCTGTTGAAGAAATAAGGGGTAAACAAAGTAACTATTGAGGAAAATAGGATGAGAAGAGAGAACATTTTGACTTAGGCTCTTTGACTCTTTCTTTTTTTTTCAAAGAATGTTTAAAATTCTCTGTCTTTTCTGGAGATGTTTATTCTTCATTTGTGTCTAATTTACCTTATATGAAAAGCTTCATGTACTTCCAAGATTTAGAGCCTGGAATCAACTTTTTAATTCTGCCAGAATTTCTTGGTCTAAAAATACATTAGTTCTCGATTTCTTTCTTTCTTTTTTTTCTGCTATCAGGGATCAAACTCAGTACCTTGTGCTTGCAAAGCAGGGGCCAGAACCACTGAGCTAAATGCCTGGTTCAGTTTTATATTTCTTAAAAATAAATTCTTTATGCGCTGTTTGCCTATTTCAGTTTAGCAAAAGAGAAATACGGGGTAATTCAAAAAGTCAAACAATAAGTCTTTAGGGTGATAAAATAGTAAAATTAAAAGGGTAAATAAGAAATTGAGATATTCTAAAAGTTGGTGAAATTAAGAGTTTGGCTGAAGAGCACCTATTGACTAATAATAACTTGATGCAGATTTATATGGACTTGTTAATTTAAGAATCACTTTTTACATTTGAATGAGGACTGGAAATGAAGTTGTTAGATTTCATATGTGGACTATATATGTTTCAATCCATTAATGTTTTTCTTTCAGAAACAGATTTATTTAGTTATTGCTGCTTCTCTGTTTCGTGGCTATAATAATCTCTTTTTTTAACAAGTAAATATATATCTCATAATATGTTTTCCATTTTCTTCCTTTTACTGATGTTTAGCTGGATAGGACGTTGCATTAAATTACCTTCAATTTCCCAGTAAACAATAAGAAAAGAGAAGGACAACAACAAAAAAGCAACACACACACACACACACACACACACACACACAAACAAGCGTCATAAAACACTGGATAACACAATAAATATATTGTGCTTTCCTAGGATCCAGAACATTAGTTCTAGAACGTGTTTGGGATTTATTAATTAGAATTAGCCTTTTGGAAAAATGCTTATTTTCGAAACCATCCTAATGCAGTCCCCAAAGTGCATTTTCTTTCATCTACCTCATCACAAGAAATTTGTTAATCAGATGTTTATCCCCTGATGAATGGTGGTGAGCATCTGGTTGGCACAAGGAAAGTCTAGAGTGGAAATCTGCAATTTAGTGGTTTCCATTTAAAGTGATTCTCGTGAACATTCACTTATATCAGCAATAAATCCTTCCTTATTAACTACATAATGTTAGCTATAGGATAATCAATTTCAGTCATGCTAATCCCCAAATCTGGGTCCCTGAATTGCCATTTTACTCCTTCAGCTTTGATGAAGTCCACTTGTTTCCACATCATTTAAGCATCAAGATGATAAGGTCTGTTTATAAGCACTGAATCTAAGAATGAATATTATGAAAATGCAGAGAATCATTATTTTATCCTAAACTAAAAAGAATCCCAAAGAAATGCTATGATACATTGTTGAATTTATTGTTCTAGCCCTAATAGCACATTATGTTGTCAATTTGAAGTTACTGGGAAACTTGTTCCAAAATGCTTCCATTCATC
Organism: Petromus typicus; assembly: GCA_004026965.1. Taxonomy (NCBI): domain Eukaryota; kingdom Metazoa; phylum Chordata; class Mammalia; order Rodentia; family Petromuridae; genus Petromus; species Petromus typicus. Next base: position 70,150 of record PVIR01003128.1, read on the forward strand.
ATATTGATGGTGATGTTAATCAAATTGACTATCCTTAACAAAAAGCCCTGCTTCATTTGAATTATATTGCTTTTCTGCCTGTGGGGACCATTTACACAATTAACAAAAGCAGATTGAATGCTAATAAAGAAAACAAATGAAGATTTATTCATAGACCTCAAAAGAATTGTAATAATTTAATTAAGGTATATGGTACTTCTGGAAGGAAAGTGATAAGATAAAAAAAATTCCTTTGTGAGAAAGTGAAGGGAGGGGTAGAGTGATTTAGCGAATTCTTTAGCTTTTGTAATCTTCATTGACCAAATCGCAAAGAACGAGAAACATGAATCCAATGAAGGTACAGGTTAACACTTGGCGAGAAGAAAAAGGGGATCAATCACAATTTGAAGCTTTCCAACATTGAAAAGTATGGAGACAGCCATGGGGGAGAAGGATGGTGTTGCTGGTCTGTGGGAATAAAAGAGATGCTTAACGGGCTGAAACCAATGAGCAAAGGGAAATTCTAACTGATAATCAAGTCATGTTTTTTGGCAACCACAGATAATTTATTCCTAAGCAATGCTAGACACCCCATGGAGATGCTTTTCTGTAAAGTTTTATTCTCAATCATTGAGAGAGAAACAAAGCCTCCTAAACTATGATGTGAATGAAATAAACTTGTTGGTGAAGATTATTGTCAAACTAAATGTAGTGAAGTCTTTTAGGGGCAAGAATTCTAAAGAATAATAGCATTCAGATCTAAAACAGACTTTGAATTCATCACTTAAGAAACCTGGTGCAGGGGGCCGGGGATTTAGCTCAGTGGTTCCGGCACCTGTCTTGCAAGAGCAAGGGCCTGGGTTCGATCTCCAGTAACCATATACCATGCTGGGTGGGGAGACTCACCCCAGCAGCAATCAGCACCACATACCACAGTGCCAGGCATGGTGGCTCACGCCTGTAATCCCAGCACTCGGGAGGCAGAGGCAGGAGGATTGCTGTGATGTGAGTGTGAGGCTGAGCTCAGAGCCAGCCTGAACTACAAAGCGAGACCCTGTCTCAAAAAACATTAAAAAACAAAAACAAAAACAAAAAAAAAACAATAAAACAACCTGGTGCAGGAAAAATTTCAGAGTAATTTGAGAAGTTATAGCCACTCTTTAAAGTCAACAGAGTACCACCTCCATCTTCAACTTCATGCTGCACTAAAAAAGCTATGCTTCACATCATAGCAGAAAAAAGCCTTTCCAGGTAAATTTAAACATAAATTTTGACTCTTTGGGAGTCAAAAGGTTGATATGTACAAAAATGAATGCATAATTAATTGCTAACGCATTTAGAGTTATCTCTAAGGGAAATCAACAAAGGTTGGATTCTTCAGAGAGACTTTAATGGAGTGACACATTCACATGTGTAAAAGAAGGGGAGAAATGTATCTAAAGAGATCTCTGAGTAGTCACTAAGGCAACAATGAGCATTCTGTGGTTTCATAATAATGTGAAATTATCTAATATGTGTCTTTAGCTTCCTGAAATGTATAGACTGGCTGTGGAGAGAAATTTACAACAAAAGACATTAGAACATTATGCCTTTTTCTTAGAATCAGTTATGGTCTAGGAATGGAGGTTGTTATAGCTAAATGTGTAAGAAAGTACATACGAAACTGAGCTTTAGACACAGATGCTAAAGCCAGTGTTCATACTGTTTAGCATTAAATTTTGGTAAGGAATTCTGCCTCTGCAGACCTCTTTTTGGCCATCTATAATGAACAAATGAATGAAATAAGTAAATAAATAACATTTCTCAATTGGTTCCATGCTCCGTTTGTGTTGTGTGTTTCCAGAATTCTTTTTGATGTGAGTAGACAGAACATAGAATTACATGTGGACTCGTACATTTGAACATGGGAAAGCTCACTGGAGGGGGAGGTTGATTTGCAAACACACAAAAGACATCACGTTCAAGTAAATGGGAAGGGCATCCAGTTAATCCTTCTTTGGTTTGCTGGACATCCTCCCTCCAGTGGCCTGGTGCCTGGGGGTCCAACCTTGAGTCTCTGCAGGAGAAGATCAAGAATATAAGCTCAGTCCTGCATGATGAAGGGTTAAGTGTCAGGTTTGGAAAGAGAAAGTCTAATTCATTCAGTCTGATCGCTGAGCCAGGAAGCAGCTCCATTTGCTTGCAATTCATCTTTAGAGTGGGAAATAACCTCGGTGTGCTACGGCCCGCCGCTATGTGTCTTATCACATACAACCAGAAGGGTATGAGCCCACAAAGATTACTTGGAACGGGGGAGTCCTATTTCTCAGAGGAAATTTGCAGTGACAAAATTAAAAATATCATCTTGTAACTTTCTACAGGGTTTGTTGTTCCTGAATCATGCTCTACTGTGATTTAAAGAAAGCAAATACACTTCTGCCATTTTATTACTTTTCTGGAAATCAGAGAAGTTATCACAGTTCTTGTTGCCTGTATTTTTGAGAGTCAAAAAGCAAAGTGGGGTTAAAAGGCACCAGATGTTATTAATTATATTTGAAATAATTTATTCTTTTCCTTTAAAATATAAATTAAGCATATGCTATTAGAAAGGATAGAACTTAACACAAATCCATATCAAGGAAGGTTTGAAATATAGAGCACTATGCATTACCAGTTTGCCTTGCTGTACAGAATGGTTCTAAATTATAAGATTCATTGCTCTAGACTGTGGCACTGATTAATGATTACACAGATGGATATATCTTGTAAAAATTATTTTAAAACTGGAGTGAAATCTGAACAGATTTTATGTCAAAACTCAAAACCTGACTAGAAACTATAATTGACTGCTGGGAGGAAAGCCCATCAAACTGAAAATCTTAAACACACCGAGATGACAGGTTCAGTCTAGAACTGATAATTCTAATATTTCATTAGTTTTTCTGGAGAAAAATGTTAAGAGCAGGCAGTGAAAAGGTAATGGAAAATATGTAAGGGGTGCTGAACTTTCGGAGCTTGGTTTTACATTCATAAGTGGTGATCTGGGGCAAGTTGTCTTGAGAGGTCACAGGCAAATAACTCTCCTGTAAGAGAAAAAGAAGATGATAAGTGAGACATTGCACCTCACACTTATAATTCCAGTCCTCTGGAAGGCTGAGACGGGACAGTCACAGGGGTGAGGCCGATCTATTGAGAGCCTTGTTTCAAAATCAAATAAAATGAGAAAGATTTGGGAATATAGCTCACTGTAAAGGCTGTAGGTTTAATTCCTAGTACAAATAAAAATGGGGTAAGAGCAGTAAGTACAGGAGGAAAAAGAGGGAAAGGAAGAGGAAGAGGAGGAGGAGAATTTGGGGGTGGAGGAAGAGGAAAAAGAGAACAAAGAAGAAAATAATAGGAGAAAATCTTTACTACTTACACAAAATTGAAAGAGTTGGTTAAAATTATTTCATAAAATAACAATGATGAAATAATAACTTAGTTACCAGATCTTACATTGACATTTTTATAATTGAATTATTTTCCTATTAAAATAATTCAAATAATTAAATTAAATTAAAATTAATTAAATTAAATTAAAATAATTAAAATAGTTGAATTATTTTCAAGTTTTATAAAAGATCTAAGAGCTCAGTATTATTTTTCCCATCTTTGTTTAATTTTATTTTTGTCTTAGTGTGTGCTTGCAGTACATCCTTTCTGGGAACTTGTCACGTGTACATAACCTTATTTAGTCAATTGCATCTTCTCCTCTCTCCATCCACGTCTGGTCCCTTTATCTTTTGCAAAAGACCTATCTCTCTTTTGTTACAATCTCAACATTTTCCCCCTTCTTCCTATTTTACATTGAGCATTTTCTATTTCACAATATATAACATACAATTCTAGGACTCATTTACATCTTTATTTTCTCATACCAGAGAAAAGATGTGATATGTACCTATCTGTGCCCTATTTATTTCACTTATGAGGGTATCCTCAAGGTATGTCCATTTAAGTATAAATGATTCAAACCTATCATTTTTAATGGCAGAGTAATACTCCATTCTGTAGAAGCGGTAGGGTGGGTAGGGCTATGGGAAAAAATGAGAATTAAGTTGTGTCTTATACTGGTACAAATGCCCATTATGGAGTGCAGTCATGATGCGTATATGTAATGTACCAATAAAGATTAAAAAAATAAAAAAAATAAATAAAATGCTCATCTAGTTAAAAAAATCTATCTATTTCCTACTATTTGTCTTTTATTTTGGCCATTGTAAAGATGAGAGAACTGCTGTTGAGAATTGTAAACAAGCCAACCAACCAACTTCCAAGTTACATGAGAAGTAAGAGGGAAACACAACTTCACTTCAATTCTCTGTGGTTTTAAACTTGGACTTCTTCCTTTGACTGTAGTACGCTCAGAAAATAGTAGGATGTCAAAGAAGTGGCTGTAAGTATAAAATATCTTTCAGTTGTGAAGTGTAACTGTGGTTATTTCTTAGTTCCACAGCCAGGGTTATAAGGAAGCTTATGGAGTTCTACTTACTTTTCAAGATGCCTTTCAAATGGTCATTGTTAAACTCTTAATCTGTACTACTTGCTTCTTACTTGTGTTGATAGGACTCTGACCTTTTTAATACAATCTTTGTGTTTTCCTAGGCCTAGCTATATAGTAATCCTTAGTGTTATGTGCCTATTTAAACTGACATTAATCAAAACCTTAGAGTCACACGAGACACATGGCAAGTTCAGTAGTTACACTGTTCTCTCGTCCCCCATGTTTGCAGAACAAACATAGGACTCTCCCATCGCCGCAGAGTGGACAAGTGGATAGATCCCTCTCTGTGGGGGGGCGTCAGACAGGGCGTCAGACACTATGGCCTGTGTGTGAATTATGGACTATTTGTGCTTTCTTAGATTGGAAGAGACAACCACATAGATCCATTTTGCCTTTTGGGGGGTTACTTTGTATACATTGCAGGGACTGAATTGTTCCATCATTGACCAGATAAGTCACCAACCACAGGGCAGTTTCTGCTTAATTCCTCTAAAGAGCATTTTCAGACTTCCAACGTGGACTACAGTTGTCTTAATTTTAAAGGCCCATGCACATTTCTCTTTATTTTGGCTCCTGTCCTGAGGTTATCTGGTAAGAGCCGATGTTCTCATCAAAAGGCAAGAGCGTGATAGTAAATATACTAGTTTGCTCAACAGTTGGAACCCATTTCCTATGTTGGACACTTAAAACACAGGGTCAGAAAATTAACCCGGAATCCTACGTCCAATATGGTGCAGGAGCAGGGTTCACGGTTCTTCCACCTGACTGGAACTGATGCATGGATTCCTTCCTGTGCGCCACCCTGGCCTTCCGGGTCATCATTGCTCCAGCCAGAAATCCAGGTGGCCATAAGCCAGACCGCCGGTCAGAGCCCTGCTAACTTGGCTCTAGTTCCCCACAGGGCGTTTCCCTTTGCTGGCCTCACGTAAAAGCAGTCACCATGGGTAATGAGAGGGAGACTCGGGTAGTTTTTGTAGCCAATCTTTCCCTCGCCTGTTCCTCCTGGCCCTGCTTTGCTCTCTGCCCCACATACCGGGATGCTCAACCTCCCGAGCCTGCGAGGGTCTCCTGAAACAAGCATTTTGCAGCTGCTTCTCTGTGTAACTCAGGGAAATGAAGTGAGGGGCTGTTGAGGCTGTGGACCACCTGCGCACTGCCAGGGTTTCTGTGCTGCCTACAGCAGCCTCGCCCTCCCGCTCCATGGATTTCTATTCCACTTTCTCTAGGGTTGGGTTTGCTCTCCCTCGGTCTCTGGCTCCTTTATTCACATGTGTTTCCGTTAACGTTTACGTTTGAGCAGAATAATATTTAACTCATTTACTTTGCTTATCATTTATATTCTATCTATCATCCTGCATGGGAAAACAAGCACCTGGAAGAAGGGTCTTTGTGTTGGCGGTGCTCACAGGTATCTCTCAGATTCGGAATAATTCTGAGACGTCTCCTTGCCTGTCTGCGGTGGGCGTGTTGCAAAGGGTCAAGGGTGCAAGTACACAATTAAATTAATAGTGCCAATGATAGTGCCCTTGCTCATGATTTCTGCTGCCTTCCCTTTTCTTCTCCAATCATACAGGATGTCAGCCATTGGCATTCTGTTGTCCTGAAATCCGGACACACGTTCACGCAACATACATAAATAAACTCAAGTGTACAGGAGAGGGAGTATTGTGTGACATGGCTGCACTGTACAGGAGCGGAATTCCGTGTGGGTGTGAGTGTGCATGTGAATGTAAGGGAGAGGAAAAGAGAGACTTAAAGGCTCCATTTCTTGGAAAGACTATGTTAATGTTGGCTTTGGCCAAATGCTAATAAAATCTGTATTTATTGGGCATAGCGGAAACTGTCATGGAAAACATGTTGTGAGCCAGTAAATGGCCTCGCCTGGTTACCAGGCAGCAGTCTCACTCCCTGGCCCCGCGCTGTTTAGGAGAGTCACGTGAAATCTGAAGGAAATCCTGTTTGTTTCTTCCTATAAGACTTCTTCTTCTCACCAGAGAAAGCATAGCGATCACACGCAAATCAATTAAAAAGGCAGCAAGGAGAATGGAGGATTCTGCAGTGCCCCTGGGTTCTCCTTAAAGCTTCACTCTCTAAATATACTGAAAGATCAGTTCCGTTCCTTTGACTCATTTTTCTTAATTGAAGGAAACAATATGTCACGGCTCTTTCAAAGAATTGATTAATTTTACATAATTTGGACAGATAAGAAAGTCAGGTTTGGTGCTGAGGAGCGTTAACAAGATTTCAGTGCAAAGTGTCCTTGCTGTACAGTCTGGTGTCGACGCCAGTCTTTTAACTGCCCTGAAGTGGAAATGTGGATCCCACAGTAAAGAGAGGAAAGCAGTGAAATACAAGCTTTACTTTGGCTGAAATTGGGCAATTGGGTTCTTATTTTTTAAGTTGTACAGGGAGGAGGGATAAAGAGATACCCCAAAAGGAGGACCTGATTCTCAGCAACAACAAGATCATAATCTGGTCCACATAAAATAATAGCTACTGGATGCTCAGGATATAGAATTGCTATGCTGAATTTATAGGATCTGTGTTACAAGAAAGAGGTTACTCCCAGGACTCTCAAAAGCTAGGTCAGGAGAATCGAAATTTCCAGCCCAGCTTGGGGAACTTGGGAATTTAGTGAGTCCCTGTCTCACATGATAAAAGAGGGCTGGGGATGTAGCGCAGTGAAAATACCTTGGGTTCGATCTCTGGTCCAAAAGTGGGAAGGGAAAGTGACTGTATCGAATATAAGACAGCCTACATTTGAAAGACAGGAGAACAACAAAACTGTCAAAAATCATATATACTATACTCATTTAATATTGCCAACTTTTGAATGGACTCATTCATTCTTCCTTTTTAATCATCTGATGTTTGTGCATAAAATTGATTAAGTAGATTAAAAAACAGCAAGAATATGTGATCAGTTATTCTCCTTCACTCTTTCCGCCTGCATTCTTTTTGGTTCCATATAATTTTCCTCATAACATCCCTAATTTAAACTTCATATTTTTGGTGGAAAAATGTAGGAAAATCTTCATTTGACCCTTTGGCATTTGGATCCCTGCTGCTCTCCCATCATACCTGGTTGTCTGAAGCTAAGACTCATTCAGATTAGTTTTCTTCTTCTTTTGGCTTCAGTTATTTAAAAGATCAGATTTTTAATTGACACATAATAATTCCATATATTGAGGGGGTGCAGTGTGACCTTTCAAAATACAGATGAGATGCACAAAAATCAGATTTCACCTTGAATATTTATCATTTCTTCGTACTGAACATCAAAATCTCGATTGGCTCCCTTGAAGTAATTAAATATTATTATTCTACCGTGCTGCCCAATGTTAAAATATTCCTCCTAGCCAGCTACATCCCGTATTTGTTCACTGTCTTTCCTCTTGTCCCTCATCTTGTGTTCATCCAATCCCCCCAGGATCTATTTCGCTTTCCACTCACAAAAGAGGAATTTTTAAATTTCCCATATATAAGTGAGAACACATGTGATTGTCTCTCTGCATCTGACTTCACTTTACTTAACATTGTCTAGTTTCCGTCAGGTTGCCACACATGGTAATATTTCATTCTTTTTATGGCTGAATACTATTCCATCATGGCTACTCATCGGATTTCACTTAGCGATTTATACATCAGTGGATGCCAATGCGGTCCTCTAACTTATGTATTGAGAGTAATACTGCAGAAAACATGGAGTTCAAGTATCTCTGCAGAATATGACTTTTTCCCTTCGGATAATTCCTCAGTAGGGACTACTCAGTTACACAGTAGTTCTCTTTCTAATTTTTCAGAGGAACTCATATTCTTTATATCATTGCTTTACTAATTTACAGCCTTACCTACCCATGTACAAGAACTCTCTATTTATTCTTGTCAGGATTTACTTTTTGTTCCTTCGATGATGACCAATTGAACTAGAGTGAAATGATATCTCATTATGATTTTGAGTTGCATTTCCCTGGTGATTAGTACTGTTGATAATTATTAAATATGGTTTTCACCCATTTGTGCATCTCCTCTTGCATCATATATATTCAGATGATTGCCTGCTTTTAAATTGGGGGTCTTTGTCCGGTAAGGCTGAGTTTCTTATGTGTTCTGGAGATTGATCCTTTGCACTATGAGTGGTTTGCACTCAGTATAGTGTCTCTTCAGCTCATCTGTCTGCTTTAGTTTTTTGTTTCCCTAGCTTTTGTGGTCATATACACAATACTGTTGTTTGGGCCAAACAGTCCTAGAGCAGTGTTTCTACATTTTCTATTGGTTACTTCATCATTTTTCATCTTAAATTTTTCATCCATTTTGAGTTGATATTTGTAGAAAATGATTTTCGTATATGGTGATAGTGGTCCAGAATATCCAGTGTTCCCAGAATTATTTATTAAGATTGTCCTTTCCTTGGTATATATTCTTGTTGAAGGTTAAGTGGCTGTAGATATGTGAGTTAATTTCTGGCTTCTTTATTCTATCTATTCTGCTGGTGAGTGTTTCTGCTTTTATTATTAGTACTATGCTGTCTGGGTTACGATAGCTTTGTAATATGTTTTAAAGTCAATATGACAGTCACACAGCTTTGTTCTTTTTGTGCATGATTGTTTAGTCTGTTGAGACTCTTGAGGTTCTATGTGAATTCTGTGATTGTTTTTTTATTTCTATAAAAATATTGGAAGTTGGGTAAAGATTGTGTTGAATTTACAGATTGCTTTAAGTAGTATGGATATTTTAATAATACTGCTTCTTCTAATCAGTAAGTATGGATTATCATTCCATTTTTGTGCATCTCCTTCAATTTCTTTTATCACTGCTTTATAGTTCTCGTTTTGAAGGTAAGTGTATTGATAAAATTTATTCCTAATTTTTTTGTAGCTATTGCAGATGGAATTGTTTTCTTGGCTTCTTTTCTAGATATTTCATTACTGATGTATAGAAAAGCTACCAACATTTATATATTCATTTTATCTCCAAAAGGTGTTGCTTTTCCTTTCATAGCTGTGTTTTAAGTTTTTATCTATATGATGCTGTATTTCTTGCAGTCATGTATAGTTCCCCACCCTCCGTTGTGTACACACACATGCGCGCGCGCGTACACACACACACACACACACACACACACACACACACACACACACACACTTTCTTCTTCTTACATAATTGCTTGGTCTAGGATTTCTTACGTTGAATAAAAAGGGTTAAAGAAAATTTTTGCCTTCAGGATGTTAGTAGAAAGGCTAACTTCTCTCGGTTCATTCTGATATTAACTTTGGATTCAACATAGGTGGCCTTTGCTGTCTTTTTTTTTTCCTTATGGATCCAGGGTTTGAACACAGGAACTTTCAGTTGCCAGGTAGGTGGTGGCACCACTGAGCTAGATCCCTGGCTTTTCCAACTTTAAAAAAAAATTACTTTATTGCTCCGTTGTATGCATACATTGTGCTCACATTCATCACTGATAATTTATACCTGTATGTGATATATCTTAGTTCTTGTTTTTTCCCATTCTCCTTCCCTCCCTTCCTGTTTGTAAAAGCTTTGTTTCCATTTTTCCCTTATTTTCTCAGTTTGTGATAGTTAAGTCTTGGAAACAACCTAAATGCCCATCAACTGTTGACTAGATAAATAAGATTTTTTTTTAAAATAAAATGGAGTACTACTTAGCCATAATGTGATAAACTAGAGAAACTTATAGCTAAATGGATGCATATTAAGGCCATACTCTTAAGAGAAAATATAGGTTGCACGTCTGTAAATGATTTGTTTCTCTGGTGTGAGCAACTGAAAGTGTAAATGAGGCATCTTCTGTTTTGTGGTTCAGTTCTTTCTATATGTAATTTATCAAGAGTTTTTACTCCTGAGGGAGTAGTCAGTTTTACTGAATGCTTTTTCTGAATTAGTTACGATGATCATATGATTCCCATTTTTTATCCTGCTGACATGATACACCACATTGATCTATTTATTGTACATACTGAACTATTTTTCTACCCTTAGGCTAAAGCTCACTTGGTCATGCCCATCATCTTTCTGATGTGCACTTTGACTTGATACGATATTATTTTGTTGAGAACTTTCCATCTGTATGCTTTGGTTCTAGATGTCCCTCAAAGCCACATGTGGGGATAGGGCTTTTTCAGAAGTGGCTGGATCTAGAGTGTGTGAAGCTGCGATGAAGGGAGTTTGACTGCTAAGACAGTGTACTGGTTGGTGTGGCACTGCCCAACCAGAGTAGCCTGATTACATAAAAGGAGCAGAAAGACACAGTTAAGGTTTCTTGTTGATTTTGCTACCTTGTGACTGCCATGGACTGTGTCTCCTCTACAGAGTTCCTCTGCTCTACCACCTTGTCTGGGAGCCAGCCAACTATGAACTGACACCTCTACAAACTGTCAGCCAAATAAAACCTTTCCTCCTTTAACTTTGGCTGTCAGGTATTTTGTCTCAGCAATGAGAGAAAAGTAACTAACACACTATTCATCAGGACTACTGGCCTGTAAAAGTGTGTGTGTGTGTGTGTGTGTGTGTGTGTGTGTGTGTGTGTGTGTGTGTGTGTGTTATCTGACTTAGTGTCATGGTAATGATTTTCTCATAGGATGAGTTTGGAAGAAATACCTGCCTTTAAATTTTTTGAATAGTTTGAAGAGAGCAGGTTTTAGTTCCACTTTAAAGCTTTAATAGAATTCAGCAATAAAGCCAGAAAGCTTTACTTTGTTGAGAGACTGCTTTATTACTGGTTTCAATTCCACTGCTTGCTATTTGGTCTGTTCAGGTATTCAATTTCTTCATAGTTTAATTTTTGTAGTTTATAGGTGTCTGGGAACTTTTTCATTTGTTTTAGGTTTTCCAATTTGTTAGTGTATACTTGCTCATAATGGTCCCTAAACTTTTATTTTTATAGTATCAGTTCTAATGTCTCTTTTTACTTTAAATCTTTATTTTATTTACTTGGGCCATTTCCTTTTCTCTGCGATAGTCTAACTGACACTTTGTCAATTTTATTTTTTCAAAACACCAACTCAGTTTTGTTGATTTTTACATATATTTCTAGATTTTATTTTGTTGTTTCGGCTTTGAGGGTTTTTATCTTCTATTAATTTTGAGTGTATTTTTTCTTGCTTTCCTAGTTCTTTGAGCTGGATCATGAAAGTGTTTATTTAAAATCATTCTCTTCTTTTCCTCTCTCCCTCTTCTTCCTCCCTTTTTCTTTCCTCCTTTTCTTCCTTCATTCCAGTAGACATTTGTTAGATGTGACCAAAATGTAGATGTTATGTTAGAATTTATAAAAAACTATTACAATAGAAAATTGCCCCTAAGTCTCTCACTTTGGATGCACTAAACTTGTTATTCTAGCCACTTTCTGAAGCAGTTCTGTAAATCCCTTCTGTAAACACAAGGTTTGCTAGTATTCAAAGTGTTGAAATACCAGAGTTGATCCGAAACTAAGATGAATATTTGAATAAAAAAATTACAGTAAAACACCACATTGTCATTAATCCCTGTTGAAAACTTCATTTCTGCCACACACATTCCATTTTGAGCACGACCTTAGGGTGAAGTTCTGAAATCTTCTCTCTTGAGCATCTGTTTCAAGTGTGAACACCTCTGCTGTCCATTGGATAGATATGGAATAATATGTCTTGGATCCTATGATGTTTTCTGAACCTTGAAAGCTGACAATGAAAAAACATGTTCTTTTCTAATAGGATATCTACATCTATAACATACTTTAAGGGTAAGTATAAAGATGAGATAAGATCAGAAAGCTATTCCACCAGTAAGGTCCACATAGATGACAGTAAAGGACTGGGAAAAGACATTTCATACACAGAGAAATCATATTCATGTTAGGTAAAATAGACTTTGAGTAAAAAATGAGAGAAGCTTATTATAAAGTGATAAATTGGAGATGGATATGACAAAAGTAAATATTCATGCATTCAACCCTACCCTGCTCAAATATGTAGAACTATGAGCAAAAGATGATAATTAACTTCAACATTCCATCTTCATCAATGAACAAATTCTCCAGAATGAAAATGTGAGAAGAAACTGCAGAGTTAAACAATATAATACAACAAATGGACATAATCAATATTTGCAGAATATTTCATTCAACAACTGAAGAGCACATGTAACACCCATAGGACACTTTTTTTTTTTTTTTTCTTGAGACAAAGTCTCACTTTTGTAGTTTAGGCTGGCCCTGGGCTCAGCCTTGAACTCACAGTAATCCTTCTGCCCTTGCCTCCTGAGTGCCGGGATTACAGGCATGAGCCACCATGCCCAGCACTGAGGTATGTGGTTCTGATTACTGGTGGGCGTGAGTCTCCATGCTCAGCATTGTTGTATGTGGTTACTTGGGATTGAACCCAGGCCCTGGAACCACTGAGCTAAATCCCCGGCCCAGGCCACACTTTTTTTTTTTTTTTTTAAAGGATGCACTTTGTATTAGTGTGTTCTCTGATAAAAATGGAGTACAATGAGAAAGGAACAACAAGAACTACAAAGATTGTACAAGTGCCTGGGAAGGAAACATGGACCCAAGAAGAATTGAAAAAGTAAACTGAAACATTTTGTGAAACAGGCAAACACAAATTGGAAACACAACATACCAAGACTGAAGTGCTACCAACAGGGAAGTTTGTAGGAATACTCTGGATGAAAGACTGCTTGCTGCGTGCACCGCAGCCCCACTGCACCTTCGAAAGATTTTTGTTGCTCTCAGGGAAGATTCCAAAGTGCAAAGAGGATAGTTTTCCTGGGGCTGCCTTTCTTTCCAGCTCCTTCTGTGGGTCACTGTGAGGCACAGACACTGCCAGGGCCAGAGGTATCAGGGTTAGAAAATAGCCATGGAAATTCAGCTGGCATTTTTGTCTGAGCTACATCAATGTGAGTTAAGGCTCTATCCATTAAGAGAGATGATTTCATTGTAAAGCTCTAACACAAGTACAAATATAAACAATGAAAGATAACTGAAACTTCCATTTTTGTCAATGAGGAGGCTGCTTTTTTGCAGATAAATTGGTTACTGCTGCAAGTTAATTTTTTTTCCTATAGATCAGAAAAAGAGATATTATCCTCAAAGAAATAACGACAACCTTTAATATCAACTTATAGCAGTAATTCTAGTTTTTCTCTTTAAAATGTGTCATTCTATATGTGTTTGGGTGGATGTTAATATAATAAAGTGATATATTTTGGCAATAAGATCATTCATGATAAATTTAATTCTACACATAATTCTCTAAGCAGGAGAATTTTTAGTTAATAGAAGAAAGTCAGTTGTGGGTTTATATGTGTATGGAAATTATTAGAAAGGTAGATAGGTAATGAAGGAGAGAGAGAGAGAGAGAGAAAAAGAGAGAGGAGGGAGAGAGAGTGAGGGAGGGAGATTTTAACCTCTCATTTTAGAGGTTACAAAAAATCCAATTGACCTTTTTAAAACATCTAATTGTCATGCAACCAGGTACTTTCCGGACTCAAACTGGCAGTCAAATATCACAAGAAAGGTTAATCTTGTTATTTCAAAACCTACATGAACCAAGAAGTATTGCATGTCCTTAGAGAGAGTCCAATTAAGCTCATCTTGGTCTTCTGTTTAATTAATTAATTACTTAATGTTTGTCAAGTGTTTTGAAGATGCTAAATGAAATGTATTGCAAATTAGTATTATTTATGACATGCAAGTAAGATCTTAATACTTTCCATTTGTATACCAGTTTATGTCATTTTAGCTGGTCAATTTTATAAACTCCAGGAATAGTTGTTTTTCTGTAGTTTTGTACAATGTGCAGTACAGAGAGATTATTGTATAAACTCAGAGACACAAGTGACAGATCATATATTTTTCTCCATCACTTTATCTAGTCCATATTTTCTAATTTTATCAGTAATAAGATTCTTATATGGAACACAATAGAATTGGTGTGGAATTGTCTGCTGGCATTTTGCAGTGGGCCTTGCATTGTTTAAGTAAACTTTAGAATTGTATGAGAACCTTGACATTTTGCATTAATTTAAAAAGGAAGATTTAAAGGCAGGTTAGAATAGAGGATGTTTTCCTTTGATACTTTTTTATTGAAACTTCTTAATAGAATAGATGTTGCACTGTCTCTTCCATTTTTACACTCTTAAAGATAAAAGAAAACTCAGTATATTTGAGGTCAATTAGATTCTGGATCTCACTGAGCTGTACTGTGATCATGGATATGGAATCAAAGGAAGATACTGATTGTGCCTAGCAAAGCAGGCATACATTTAGAGTATACACAACACACAGTGACTATGACAGCTCAACAGCTGACAAATTCTTGAGTACTCCAGAACCATTTCCCTGATTCATCACCAGACATTTTGGCCCCAAGACATACCGGAATATACCAGAGGAACTACTCAGTAGCAATTTTTAAAACGTTCAAACATGTAATCTTTGTTACCAGACCTACTGTAGTTGCAAATCATGTTTTAAATACAAAATTGCAGAAGGTTGGGCCACCTTTAAATCTTTTCTTGTCATTTTATGTTTCTGGTGTTAAATTTTGCTGTGTTAATGTCATCTTCACTTGGTAATATTTACAGCACCTAAATCAATGTTGAGGACACACAGAATATTGAAGGATCAACTCGACTTATTCCACATACACTTTAATATTTTGACTGCCAGACCAGAGTTCGAGAAATAACTGCAGTAGAATGATAATGAGAAGTTTAACAGTTTTATGATGGTTGGAGCTGACTTTATGAAAGTTGATAAATTTCATCTTGTAGGTTTCAATTTCTCATTCCCTACCGAGAGATGGGAGAATACATTGATACTGCATTTCAAATTCGCTAGATCAGAAGGAACAGCAGCTCAAATCCATTACAACCCAATTACATCCATCAGCTGAAGCTGTGTGCATTCACTCGTGAACATCAGCATTTAATCCATAAAGAGGAACTAATGAGAAATTTGAAAATGGAATCCACGCATCAGTAAGTTTGGAAAGATTTTTCTGGGATTAATGATCTGCCAGGGAATCTTCAACATGCTGGAAAGTTATTCTCTCTGGGTTTGTTTACGGACCAAGGGGGAAAAAGGAGATTTCCTTATGTCTACTCATCAAATATTTGAAAGATTTTACTCATCTTAGTCACTGAAAACAGGATTCCGTGTGCTTTGGAAGTAAGGTATGTGTTGGTGGCCGCGGCTGTCACTGAACAGGGAAAATTAAATTAAGTGAGGATTTCCCACCTAGAGATTAGTAGCCAGGTGTGTAAACAAATTCTTTCACCTCTGTAGATGCTCGGCAAGCAGCATCCTATTTATTTGAGACCTGGAACGTGTTTACATTTGCACATAATGGCAACAATTTTGTGCTGGAAAAATGTAGAAAATAGTGAATTTTTTTTTTTCTGTGACTGAGTCAGGAGGAATAAATATTTCACTTACTGAGTATCATTTAGTTATAGAGGGACAAAGCAGTATATAGATAATGCATCACACATGTGTTCATGATTACTTGGCATGTACATAAGCTTAGTTTGTGAAAGCACTGGATATATTGAGAATGCTTTGGACTTCCTTTTCACCAAATGCAAATGGGTTTTGTTAGCATACAGTTTGAGAGTGTTGCTATGTCTGACTTGTGGGAAGTAGAATCATCAGATGAAGGAAATGTGTATATGGAATGTGTGGGGCCTGGGTTTGTTGTACTCTGGGCATGCAGTGGATGTGTTGATTTCATTTGCAAATCTCATGAGATGGTACAATATCTTCTCGTTCTCTCATATTGCTGGAGTTGCTCATCCTAGCAGCTGTGTGTAGTACCTTTGTCATCCATGGGTTTAATGGAGATTAAAAACCTATGAAGTTAGAGTTCTTAGAATGTGAGATTTGTTCAAAATTTCAGAAGGTTAGCTTCTTTCTATCTTCAGGAAAGTGAATACCGAAGAACATGTGAAACAGTTTGGACTTTGTACTTTTGTCGTGGAGAGATAACAGGCACATTTCAGAAGACTTGCTCCGATTGCACTGCAGTTAAGATCGGAATGAGGCGATCTCAGCAGGACAGAGCCCACACGCCCTTACCGCCTGTCACGCCCCAGAGCATTGGCGGAAGCAGCCATTTTGGGAGAAAGAAACATGCTGAAGGCCATGCCACGGCAGAACTGACAGAACGTGACAGGAACATCCGGGTTCGTATAGGGGAACAAGGGAGGACAGGAGCGGCCCTGCCGCCGGGATTCTTCACCCTCTGAGGTCCTCCTGGAATGGAGTCCCTCGGAAGGAGGGGCTGGGACTGGGCCCTCACAGGCCACACTTCCAAGGGCCTGTCTAAAGCTGGGGAGCAACTGACGAGATCTCACACCCTGCCCCTTCTTTCTCAGGAGTGAGGAAAGAAACCAAGTAACAGACTGTTCATACAGAGTGAGTTTTTCTGTGAATATTAAAACGTGCTCCAAGGCATTTTTAAGAAAATTTGCATTTCTCTTAAAACTGTTACCTTTTAGGTGTATTGGGGGAGCCAGCTCTGCCTAAGAGGGGGGTTCGGAAAATTCAGACCATTGCGAAATGGACTGGGTCACACCGGTGTTAGCAGAAATCCCTCAGAAGTAATTTCCTCTCCCTAGGATGACTGTGGATTCACACATCGCGTGTAGAACTACTTGACGTTACTGACCATGTCACAACCGGAAATGTCTGTATAGTTTTGTGCCACTGCAGTCAAGATTAGAACTTTAAAAATTTTAATTATTATTTATAGGTTTTAGTTCTATAATTTCCATGTTTCTTTTTTATACATTTATTTTTTGCTGAGATTGTTAATTTTTATTATTTCAAGCATTGTTGTAGTTTATTTAAATTTTTTTTTTTTTTGGGACAGGGTCTCGCTTTGTGGTTCAGGCTGGCCCTGAGCTCAGCCTCCAACTCACATCACAGCAATCCTCCTGCCTCTGCCTCCCGAGTGCTGGGATTACAGGCGTGAGTCACCACGCCTGGCATGGTGGTATGTGGTACTGATTGCTGCTGGGGTGAGCCTCCACGCCCAGTATTGTATGTGGTTACTGGTGATTGAACCCGGGTCCTTGAGCTTGCAAGACAGGCGCCAGAACCACTGAGCTATATCCCCGGCCCTCTTATTATAATTTTTATTTTGCCTTGGTATTGTTATTTGTTGATTATTTTTGCTGATTTAAGGTGAGATGATCCTGATTCTTCAAGAAACATGATTTCCTATTATAACCTTGACATGCTGGATCTTGCAAGTCCAGAATGCTGTTTAACTTTTTCGATTTAGCAGCCTTCTCCATACCACAGTAGTGAAGCAAGGGGAGGTGCCACAATATGAGTCCCATTGGCTGGAAAAAGTCTAGGTTCCTACTGGACACACTGAGCTCGGGAGGTCTCCTTATTCCTCTGCTGGGCAGAAATGGGATGTTGGGCTCCCCACTAGCCTAATACCTCCCCAGGTGGGAACAGGAAGGGCACCAACTGCCGTTCCCCAGGGAGGCTCTACTGGCAGTGAGTCAGAGAAGGGTTTATTATTTCTGGATAAGGATGAATGTTCTAAATTTCCATTTGGCCATTTCTGATACCATTACAGTGAGGAGCTGAAAGATCCTTTGCTACTGTTGAGTTTATTAATCAGCTTTCTGTTCCTGTAATAAACTTCTGAGATAAATCAGTTTACAAGGAACAGGTTTGTTTTGCTGCATGGACCTGGAGATTTCAGTCTGAACAAAAAGCCCTGTTGCTTTTGAGCTTGTGGTGAGTCGAGACGTCATGGTAGGAGTGCGTGGCAGAACAAAACTGCTCACATCATGGAAGGAATGCAACATCAAGGGGGTCTTGCAGTGCCCTCCAAGGGTTTCTGCCCCATGACCTAAGGGCATTCCACTGAGCTCCTGACAATCACACTCCCTTCTTATTGTCTCACATTAACAGCTGAACTTTTGTCATATGCAACATCCAAGTCACAGCACCTGTGAGAAGGAAGACCATGCTGGGATCACATTTTTGCCAGGTGGTACGGGCATTCTTGATCTTCTCTGTCACCGCCTACTGTAGAGGCTGTGCCATCACAAGCGCCCTGAGGATGGTGAAAGTCTCAGCTTGGCCCTCGGCCTTTGCTGATGTTGATGGGGTCAGGGCTACTTTATTCCTGTCCAAAGCAGGTGCACACTGGACAGCAGCTTTCCGTCTTTCTATGTTTGTTCATCTTTTTTGTAATTTGACAAGAGAGTCTGGTGGATTTTATTGGTGGCTCTTGGTGTTTCTAGATTGCTGTCTTCTCCAGCACAGAATCTACACAAAATGAGACAAAAAGATGCAACAAGGGATTTGTACCTTGTGACGTAGGATCCTGGGTGTCATCTTTCCTTTCTCACATTTTCAAGAAACTTCATGGTTGTGTGGTGTACACTGTGGGTCTGTTGTTGTTTTTGTCCTTGGAAAGAGAAGCATAGCTACTTCATCTTGGTTTGGAAATGCAACCAGGTTTGGGTTTCTGAAGCTAGAAATAACTCTTATAGACAAAAGTCAAAGGGGAAAATACTAATATAAAAATAAAGTTCCATTACTGGCTGAAATATTTGTCCTTAAAACTGAGACATTGACCTAAAATGATTACATCTTTACTTAGGAACCAGATTTCCAGAGAATTTAACAGTAATTTTTATCTATACATTATGCTTCAAAAGTAAATGGAAGTAAAGCCAGAATCTGTGTGTTATAAATAAGAAGTCCCTTAGTAGTAAGATCAGCAGTAAATTTCTTTAGGATTAGAAAAAGTCATTTTGATAATATCTAATCAAGACTAGCATTTTATAAGAAATCAAAACAAGTTAGAGGAACATTTTCATGAATTTAGTGTAAAATGAAACAGCTGAGCAGTATAGAAAGTAATCTAGATTCACTGGGAAGAAATCTAAGTCAGAGCACAGATATATTACTAAAATTATTTATTATAAATTCTTCTAATTGAAGAGATCTATACCTATTTTAATATGAAATTTTGTTAAATATACTCAAAATTCTACCCTAAGTGGTATAAATTGCTGTATATAGACATATGTGATATAAATATATGCCTACATAGGCTTATTGAGCTACTAGTCCTATTATAAGACTATATAGATGCTTGCTTTTTTGCTTTGTTGGTGGTTTCCTTTGCTGTGCAGAAGCTTTTTAAAAGAATGAGGTCTCATTTGTTGATTTTTTCCACCAATTCCTGTGCTATAGAAGTTTTGTTCATGAAGTCTTTCCCTAAGCCACTGTTGGTGGGACTGTAGACTCGTACAACCCCTGTGGAGATCAGTTTGGAGATTCCTCAAAAAGCTGGGATTGGAGGTCCCATTTGACCCGGCCATTGTCCTGCTAGGTATATACACACAAGAATTAAAAGACTCATATCACAGTGACATATGTGCACCCATGTTTATAGCAGCCCAGTTTGTGATTGCTACATCTTGGAAACAACCCAAGTGTCCGTCAACTGGAGACTGGATAAAAAAGTTGTGGTTCTTCTACAGGATGGAGTGTTACTCTTCCCTAAAAAATGATAAGTTTGAATCATTTCTACTTAAATGGACATACCTTGAGGATATCCTCGTAAGTGAAATAAGTAGGGCACAGATAGGTGCATATCACATCTTTTCTCTGGTATGAGAAAATAAAGATGTAAATGAGTCCTAGAATTGTATGTTATATATTGTGAAATAGAAAATGCTTAAAGTAAAATAGGGTGAAGGGGGAAAATAATGAGATTATAACAAAAAAGTAAGGAAACATTTTATGTATATGGGGGGGCAGTAAGGTGGGTAGGGCTATGGGAAAAAATGAGAATTAAGTTGTGTCTTATACTGGTACAAATCCCCATTATGGAGTGCAATCATGATGCGTATATGTAATGTACCAATAAAGATAATTTTTTAAAAAAGACTATATAGATGCTAATCATATATGTGTACATGCATATGAATAGAGAGAGGTTATTAGAGTAAATAAAAGAATAAACAGACTTTCTATTTATTTATTTTTGTGGTACCAGAGACTGACCTTGTACTCGGGGTGAGGCAGGAACCAGAACCACTGAATGACGTCCCCAGCCCTTAAAGAGGCTTTCTAAACTCATTCAGGGAGGGGTGGGCCGTATACCTCCATGAAATTTTAGGGAAGATTTTCTTCTTCTGAGAGTGGGTATATTTTTTCAAGTTCAAGGCTGGCTAACTGACACCATTGTCTGATGTTCCAGAGTATTAAAAGGGGAAAAGGAGGGAAAAGCGAAAATGGATGAGAATCGTGTACTTCCAAGAATGTCCTACAAAACTGTGAAAATCATTTCCACAGATATTTCACTGCTGACAACTGCTTTGCCCCACACGCTGTCCTCAGGGCTACTTCCCCAGGGCTCTGCCCAGTGCCACACAGATTCAGCGTGAAACCTCAGCCTGGCAGCAACCGATGATTCTTGGTCCTCTCCACAGGGTGCAGAGGCCCCTCCCTTCCTCATACCCAACATGCAACAGGAGAGCTCCATTAAAATCTTCCAGTGAATGTGAGGAAGAATTAGAGACAAAAAGGGCAGAGTTTGATAATAAATAAGAGTCTTTGTTGGCAAGCAATGGGGACCATCTTGTCCCTGGTAGACATCTGCTGTCTTTGATCAAAGACTGGTCCTGCATTTTTGAGGAATCCCTTTGCCCAATAATCCCTGTTGCTCCTGACTTTGTCCTTTGAGAGCTTTTTATTCACACATTAGTTATGGTTTTATAGAAGTTAAAATTAGAAAAAAAGGAATAGAAAAACTTTTCTCTTTTTTTTTTTTTTTTTAGGTTTTTTTTGAGACAGGGTCTCGCTTTGTAGTTCAGGCTGGCTTTAAGCTCAGCCTCCAATTTACATCACAGCAATCCTCCTGCCTCTGCCTCCCGAATGCTGGGATTACAGGCGTGAGCCACCATGCCCAGCAAAAGTATGTGGTACTGATTGCTGCTGGGTGGGCGTGAGTCTCTATGCCCAGCATGGTATGTGGTTACAGGAGAATTGAACCCGGGCCCTTGCGCTTGCAAGACAGGCGCCGGAACCACTGAACTAACTCCCTGGTCCTAGAAAAACTTCTTGAGGTCTGTGTGATATTCATAGCCCCTTCTGGTAGGCACCACTTTGCTTTGTGAGCGCAGTAACTGCAGGTTTTTGTAGGCCAGTCTTGCAGTTTTACTGATACAGCACTTTCCTTCAAACTAAGGAGGACTCTGGTTTGTTTACCTCCAGGCACTTTTATGTGAACATTAAAGTAGCAATTAGCTGTCTGATCACGATTCTTCACACATTCACTCACTGTTCTCCACGCTTAGCTCCCGTCCCCTTTCTCACTTTAATGGTGATTATAGGAAGGGTCTGAAACAATAGCTGTGGGGCCCCAGTCATCTCACCCAGCCGCAAAATCCCAGTAGAAAACACTAAACATTTATTCTACTCCCATGTCTGTCTGTGGCTGAAGTCTGGCTAACCCGGGCTGTGTTCGGTGGGAGGACCCGACTCCAGCCCTGGGTTGAGTTCGTGTGTCGCTCACTGACTGAGATACCCAGGAACAAGGGGTTCCTTCGCAGCAGCAAGAGGGACCGGAGGGAGCCTCTGCAACAGCACAGACTCGCTGTGCTTCTCAAAGCCTGTGCTTAGAACTTGCTGCTCTCACTTTTAACAACACTTTATTGGATAAGGCAGCTTTGAAGCCAAGGGTAGGAGAATACACTCACCTTTGGAAAGAAAGACCTGAGCCACAGGACACAGGCTGTGGAAATAGGAGGGTCTCTCATCTCTTATAGTTAGTCTTTTCTGAACTTCTCAGTCTTGGAATTTCTAAACAGTTTAGCTTGAACCATAGAAAAGTCTATTTCAAACAAGCTGTATTTCTTCCATTAGTGTTTGTACAATTATATATTTGACTTTTTCTCTTTCATGTACATACTTTGTTTAAAGTAGCAAACAGAAGGTAACATATGTCAATGTCCCAATCACTTTTGAAGTGTCATGTATTTTATGTATTATTTTGATCCCAGAATTTTTCTTTTCATTTCTGGTACGACATACTATCATTGTTACTGATTCATAAAGGAAATAAAAATTATAACAAGTTTTTGAGAAGAAAGTGATTTAGTATAGGAAAGCTGATATTTGTAAAAGACAGAGCGGAATAAGAGAC